>PVKU01004692.1:0-140529 GCA_004027475.1 Anoura caudifer
TTTGGAATACTTCTTTCCAGCCCCTTCTTGCCTACAAGGTCTCTTTTGAGAAATCAGCTGACAGTCTGATAGGAACTCCTTTGTAAGTGACTGTGCCTTTGTCCCTTGCTGCTTCTAGGATTCTCTCCTTCATTTTAATCTTGGCTAATGCAATTATGATGTACCTTGGTGTGTTCCTCCTTGGGTCCAACTTCTTTGGGACTCTCTGAGCTTCCTGGACTTCCTGGAAGTCTATTTCCTTTGCCAGATTGGGGAAGTTCTCCCTTATTATTTGTTCAAATAAGTTTTCCACTTGTTGCTCTTCCTCTTCCCCTTCTGGTAGCCCTATAATTTGGATGTTGGGATGTTTAAAGATGTCCTGGAGGTTCCTAAGCCTCTTCTCATTTTTTTGAATTCTTGTTTCTTCCTTGTTTTCTGTTTGGTTGTTTCTTTGTTCCTTCTGGTCCACTCCATTGATTTGAGTCCCAGTTTTCCTCCCATTACTATTGGTTCCCTGTGCATTTTTCTTCATTTCACTTATTGTAGCCTCCATTTGTTCCTCTTATTTGCGACCAAAATCAACCAATTCTGTGAGCTTCCTAATCACCAGTGCTTTGAACTGTGCTTCTGATAGGTTGGCTACCAGTGCTATGAGCTCTGCATCTGATAGGTTGACCACCTCCTGGTCACTCAGATGAATTAGCTCCAGGGCCCTGGTCTGTTTTCCCTTTTGAGCCATCTTTTTTTTTTTTTTTTTTGTCTGATTGCAACTGTTACGTAGTGAGGGGCAGAGCCTTAGGTGTTCACCAGGGCAGGGCAGCCCAGTCGCTGGGTTGTGATGCTGGATGTGGGGGCAGGGTTCGAGAGGGAACAATGGTGCTTGCTTCCTTCTGTCTTGCGGATTCCAGTCCCTTTAGCCTCTTTCCCCTATCAAATTGGGCCCTTCTGGTGCTGATTTCCATGTGGGTGGGCCTGCACACGCTCTAGGACCCTGTGGGTCTCCCCAACGAACTCTCCTGTGAGGCTGGGACTACCTCCCAGCACCTCAGATCCTACAAGTATTTTCAATGGGTGCTTTTAGGCTTCGCTTCCTGGCGCTGGGGCCCTGTGTCGTGCAGTCTGTCTTGCTGCCCTGTTTTTGCCTGGTTTATCTGTGTGCCAATGTGTGTCCGCAGTCTGCCATTTTGTGCGCCCTGCCTGGCCTCCCCTCATTCGGCAACGCCTCGGCTGCCTGTGCTTGTGGAGTGACTGGGCTCCCGGGACCACCACCGGCTTATCCTGCCGAGATCCGACTCTGCTGGCCCCGGACTCCGCCGGCTTCGGACTCTGCCCCTCTTACCGGTCTGGGTGAATTGCTGTTGTCGGACGGACTCCCGCACAATTCAATTTTCTCTCTGCCCTGGTTGGGTTTTCTTTTTTTTTTTTTTTGGTTCTATATTTTTGTTGTCCTTAATCTTGGTTGTGAGAAGAGGCACAGTGTGTCTAGCTATGCCTCCATCTTGGCCAGAAATCATTGCCCTTCCATTTTTAATTTGTGACTCAGAATTGACCCTAATCTCTTCTTTCATTTAACATATAAAATGCTTACCATAATCTAGATTCTGTTCTAAGTAGTTTGAAAATATTAGCTCATTTAATCCTCTTTATGACTCTGTGAAGTTTATAGACCCCATTCCTGTCTCTGTATTCAGATGATGGCATTGAGCCAAAGATTGGTGAGGGACTTTGTACAAGGTCAGCTGATGGTGCAGGTGGGGCCAGGATGGGTCTCCAGGAGTGCGGCTGCAACCTCCCCACTGCCCTCTGGGTGAAGTCCTGCCGGCACCCCAGCGCAAGGGCAGAGGGCTCTTGTAGGTCACGGGGAAATTAAATATCGCAAGTGCTTGTCCATCAAGTTCTGGAATGCTTAGAAGTGTTATATCCAGAAGTTTCATTTTATATCTTCACAAGAGGCTTATCTGCCTTTTATCTTATACTATTTAACCTTGTATTTTTTCAGTTACTATAATTTATAAAAAACATTTAACCTTAATTATGGAGCTGAAAAGTACTTTGATGAAATTATAAAGAGTTTGACTGGTTTGCCTTAATATATTTAGTTTTGTTTTCTAGCTATGTTTAAACGCTTGTAGTGTAACATATGGTTTCTTAAATCTTTATTTTATTACAGCTAAGTTTATTTTATTTCAGTTAAATTGTTAGTAAGTAAACTTTTTGTATTCTGAGAACCAACATAGAGTATGTAATGTAACTTTAAAGGACAGGCACGGTCGAGTTATTGTTGCCCAGCGTACAAGCAGCCCTCGCTGGACGGTTCCAGCGCGGTGCTTCTTGCCGCATTGGTTTCCTCAGATCAGTCACTGCGTGTCCTCATTTATTACCAAGTCACTCAATGTAATCCATGGTTTTTTGTTTAGAGAGTTAGAACATTTGCATAGAACTGTTCATGTACGTATATTGCTGGATCTTTGTCGTTTTTTTCCTCTGTAGGTTGCCTAATCTGAGTCTTCCTATGATACTGATTTTCCCCTTCATTACTCTACACCAGACTTTTCTTCAATGTATAGTTTTTATTGAGTCTTTTAATAATTTCACAAGATTTAGTTCTAAAATTCTTTTTTTATCTTTTATTTATTTTTATTTTAATTTTTTTAATTTTTTTTATTTTAGTTGTTCTTGTACAGTTTTCTGTCTTTTGCTCCCATTCCAGCCCACCGCCTAGTTCTAAAATTCTTAAAGTATTTTGTAATGAATTAACTTGTATCTAGAACTTTTGTCTTAGACAAAAGGAAGGGCCTTAGAAAAGTAAAAAACAAGTTTTTTTTTAAAATAGGAAGGGAGGGCATTTTTATTTAAAAATATCTTTGTCTTTTGCTGAGTGACCACCCTTCAAAGGCCTGACACAAGTTTTGTATTCAGCTCACCCTGTGTGAAGTCCCATTAGCTCTTAAGTAGGGGTTACCCATTTTTTAAAAAATTTTTATTCTGCCTGCCTGCCTTTACTTTGTTAGACTATTGTGGTATGGCTGGTAATACTATTTTTCTTTCATTTGGGCTACAAAGTTCAAGACTGTTTCTGCAACTGGGAAGTCAAGGACAAAAAGCTTTAAGAAATGAAAGTCAAATTAAGTGAAAGAGCTGTAGGTGAGGTCAGGAATCTGGTTAAACACCGGTCCCCACTCGGGCAGGGGCAGCAACGCAGGAGGGGGAGCCCTGGCCGGCAGTGCAGGCCCTGAGTTGCGCACCACTTCTTACTTGCTGTGTGCCTCAGCCTCCTTGCAGTTTTTGTGTTCATTTTGCAGGCCCTTCAAATCTCCCTTGAACTTCCTCCACGCATGTCTGGCATTGGATTTCAGGGAAGGAAGCAGCAGTTCAGGTAGCTGGTTTGTTGTGAGTCAGAGAAGTCTGAAGAGTGGTATACCTCTCTCCATTTGAACAGCGATGTGTCTTGTGTGTAAGGCACCACCTCAGTACAGAGTCTGTATGGAATCTATGTTTCCAAGGGTTAATAATATGTCAATAATCAGCACTTTACACTGAGATTGTATTTATAGTTTCACCTGTGATCCCAGTTACGTACCTACTTTTAAAGGCAAATTTAGGTCTTCTTCCACCCCTATGTGCAGGTGATGAAAAGGGAGTGTCTCAACCCTAGTCCTGAATGGTCTTGGAGTGGTGGCTTCTCTCAGTGCAGAAGGCCCCATGGTCCTGGGACCAGGCTGCTGGAGGATGAGGGGGTGTGGCTCTGGACTGAGCAGCAGGATGGGACTGGTAGCTAGAGGTGTGCAGGCTGGGCCCCAGGACACTCCATTGTCTAGTTCAGGTCCCAGCCTTATTAGTGAGCTGGGACAGCTGGGAAGTGCTCTGAGCCCATCTCTCCCCCTAGATTGGGAGTCTCACTGGAGCAGGGTTTTTTTTTTTTTTTTTTTTTAAGATTTTATTTATTTATCTTTAGAGGGGAAGGGAAGAAGAGAGGGAGACAAATATCAATGTATGGTTGCCTCTCGTGTATCCCCTGCTGGGAACTGGCCTACAACCCAGGCGTGTGCCCTGACTGGGAATCAAACTGCAATCCTTTGGTTCTCAGGCCCGCGCTCAATCCACTGAGCTATACCAGCCAGGGCTGGAGCAGGGTTTTGCTCACTTTTTTCTGTTCGATGTTCACAAAGTATGAAAAAAATGGCTACCATTTCTTGAATGTCTGTCCTGATGCTATGTGATTCCAAATGTTACTATATTTTAGTAATTGAAGGTGTTGATGGTAAGATACCCAATTGTTTTAATGTATCATTACAAAAGAAAAAGACCTTGCCCATTAAAGTCCGATACAAGTGCTTTTGCCACTTAGAATTTTTATTATATACTTACTGAAAGAGCTCTTTTTAGATTTATTATTTAGACAGATTTTTTTTATCACATCACTTTTGTGCATACATGAAAGGGAAAATGAAAGTGAAATAAATTAATTTATTCTCTAAATTTCATCACTTTCAGAATCACTTTGTGACTCCGAGTAACTGCTGTGTCTCTGTGCCATCAATGGTATTGGTGACTCAGATTTCTTAGAAGAGGGCCCTCTGCCGTTGCCAGGAATCTTCTCCAAGCAACTGGTACCCATTCTGGGAGTTGTGAGTCTGGTCTTTTCTTTCTCGGCCTGTGGTAGGCCAATCTTTCCTCATTTCTCACTAATAACAGCTTCATCCACTTTGCCGTCTTTCATACCCAGGTCCCATAGCTGTCGTTGTTAAGGTCATTTTTCCAGTGATGCATATTTGTTTCCCTAATAAAATTTACGGCCAGCTGCTGTTCCCATGCCTTTCAATTTTAATGCTGAACTATGGTGTCATCTTCCTTTTTTTTTTAAAGACTTTATTTATAATTTATTTTTAGAGAGAGGGGAAGGGAAGGAGAAAAAGAGGGAGAGAAACATCAATGTGTGGTTGCCTCTCGCACACCCCCTACTGGGGACCTGACCTGCAACCCAGGCATGTGCCCTGACTGGGAATCGAACCGGTAACCCTTTGCTTTGCAGGCCTGCACTCAATTCACTGAGCCACACCAGCCAGGGTGGTATCATATTTCTGAAGACATTTAAAATGGTGGTTAGGGTGTCCAGTGCTGACAACACACATGACTTGGGGAAGCAAGGCCAGAACTAATGGAGGGCTCTGAGCAAGGTCAAGCAGGAGCCGGCAGTGGCCACCCAGCCTGTGCTACCTGGGTGGTAGCAACTGCAGGGCACTGCTGTTGTGAAATAGATCCCTAGTTCAGAAATATTAAAATGTGAGAAAAGTGCATTATAGACTTGATGCAATACAGATCTATTCTTATAACCATCAGCCTGGGCAGATCATTCAGACTTTCAAAATAAGGAGATTGAACATCATTTTGTGGCTAACTGACGTCATACCTGTTAAGCACATGGTAGATCAAGAAGCCTAGAACCCTGATTCTAAAGCTTACACTTTTAACTATACAACACTGTTCAAGAAAAAGTAACTAGACTAGAAACTTCAAGAATGCAAGTATCATTTTGTTTTGATAACACTGATGTTTGTTAAGGGTGTAGAACAGTACCTGACACATACTAAGTTTCTTAATACATATTCATTGAATAAGGTCATTAGAGAGGATAGAAAGGCAAGCATGCCCCTCTCTTCCTGGAAATGAGGTCTATAACATTTTGGACGATGGGTAAAAGAAGGGAATGTGGGTGACTTTTCTAGGTAAAGTATAGTTTGACTCTCGGGTTCTTTCGGGTCTGTGGAAGAGGCAAAGGGGTGAGGAGTGGGAGCGAACAGAGCCTGTCAGCACCTGTCTGGTGGACAGCGCTGAAGCAGTGCCTGGAAGCTTCCTGCCTGGCTTCTGTCAGTCACCGTCAGCAGGTTCCTGTACACCTGGAACTAGTATAAAATAACATTGAATGTCCAGTGTCATTGAAAAATGAAATAATGAAAATTGCAGATAAAAAATATCAACAGGGCTCAATGAATCATGCAGTTAAAAAGGAAAACAAATACAACAAGCCTTATTAAAAAGGAAGTTCATGCACAGGGCATTTGTTAGTTGATAGATTGTTAGGTTTTAAAAATATGAAATATTTTGACAACTCAGCCTCTTCTAAGCTCATCTGTAAAATACAGAAGTTGATATATTTGAGCACCACTATGTGCCAGATCTTGCACCTAGAAGTCTCGCCTGTGTCCTGTAACCCTCACAATGACTCTAGGAGGTAACCCCCACCCCCGCTTTACCTGCAGTGATACTGAGAGTGTAAGTGATCTGGCCAAGGTTGTATCACCGGTGAGCAGTCGAGACACTCTGAAGCCACGATGTCACTTTGGATTGTACGGACTTTCTACTTTACTGCTTCCATCTGGGTGAAGGCTAGGATGTTCGAAAGCATTTTGTGTTCTCATTTTGCTGACGAGGACACTAATGCTAGAGGATTTAAAGTGTCTTAAGGTTGAGTCATGCTTAGGATTCATTTCTCCTGAACAACTTATTAAACAATAAATACTTACACAATGTCACACTGGTGTTTTAAATAGCTTAGTGGTTACAGAAGGTCAACAGGTCTTATAACTGTATCTTAAAGAACAAGAGCTTCCAACTGGGTATTCTGTTTGGATTCCAGACATTTTTCGAATTGAAGGGTTTTGACCACCTTGGGCTTACTTACTAACAGTACTCTAAGTGACCGGGAACTACTACCGTTGGCTGCAAGTACTTCTTTATTGCCAAATTTTACCGACAAACTTCCTATGCATGTATTAACTGTGCTGTTGTTCTGCTCCACCTCTGACAGGCAGTTATTTCCCTTTTTCTCTCCTTTATGCTTGCCTGAATTAGTTACTGGATTTTTAATCATGTCATGTAATGTCTCCTTCTATATTTTGGTAGAATTAGAACAGAGACAGTTCAGTCTGTCCCTTCCCATTTTTGCTTACTTGCTCTTGTTCATTTTTAGGTTTCGTCTTCCCCGAGAAGTCATCCCTGATTGCTGTGGCGGGGATTCGGTGTCCCACTGCACATGGTGATATCTTTAAATCACTCCACGCAACTTACTGAGCACCTGTCACATGCCCGATATAGAGTCACTCTTGTGAACAAACATATTATTTGCCCTGAAAGAAGTTGAGATGGGGAGGCAGACAGACAGAAAAATGCAATATGACTGGATACCTTTTTTTAAAAGCTAATAGGTTGACCATTTATTATGTAGTGGGCATTGTGCTAAGCATTTGACATGCATCGTTTCATGTCACTCTCTCAAAACCTATGGTCCTCATTTTATAGAAAAGGAAGAGGAATTTAGGGAACTTTGGTGTTTTTCCTAAGGTCAGTTAAGTCCCAGAATTGCTATTCAAATTCAGGTCAGAGCCCAAGCTCTTAACCACTATTCCTCTTGAACTAACTGCTGCCTCCCTGCAAGCCCTTTCCCTGTGTAGCCTAGGTATGCTCATGCTCCAGGCGCAGGGGGACGAGCTCCCGTGCTGGAGCTGGGAAATTAATAATGATTTCACAGTCGTGCAGCTACTTTAATTTGTTCAGTATCTTCCCTCAGGGACTGTAGAAGAGTTCAGGATACTAACACGTGTAAAACAATGGATGTCCAAAGTTGTTCACATGGATGTTCACAGTATTGCTTGTAATAGCGGAAGATCAGAAATAACCTAAATGTTTATTTACATGATATTGATTCAATAAATTATGATATATTCTTACAGTGAAGTGATGCAGCTATACGAAAAAATGAGGAAATGCTAAAGGGATATGGAACAGTGTAAGAAGTATGGTATTGTGTGGAATAAATGAGGTTTAGAAGAGATGCTACTTTGCATAGAATCAATAGCATTTGTTATTTGTGGTTGGAGAGGCAGAGAGTATATATGTTTTTGCTTGTATATACATAAAATGTCTTTGGAGGAATAGACAGGAAATTGATCATATAAGTTGCCCCTGAAGAGTTGCTAATTGATTCCAGGTAGGGACATTGTCTGCTGTATACCTTTTGGTGCCTTTTGAATTTTGAGTCAATTGAATTTATTGCCTATTAAAAAAGATATAAATAAAATTAAAATGAAAGAAACAATCACACCTTTTTAGACATTAAAACAAATACAGCCCTGGCTGGATGGCTCAGTTAGTTGGAGAGTTGTTCTGTACACCGAAAGGTTGTGGGTTTGATCCCTAGTGGGGACGTGTGCAGGAGACAACTGATCTCTCTCTCTCTCTCTCTCTCATTCTGAGATCAATAAACATATCTTTGGGTGAGGATTAAAAAAATAAAAAACCTAGATGAATAACATCTTACTTAAAAAAACGCACATAAAAATATAGCAAGGCACTTGGCTGTGTATATTTCATTAGCATGTGGGATGAGCCAGCCTTGATCACCATCACATCCCAGTGCCTAGCGTAGTATGCACTTGAACATCTGTACAATCGATGAACCAAATTGAAAAAAACTCAGATCCCCGTATAGGAGGAACACATCTCTTATGGTATTCCTGCTGAAAATACATGTTCTGAATGTAATCATAAGAAATAGATTAACTCAGATCAAGAGATATTCTGAAAAACAAACAGCCTGTGCATTTCAAAAATGTCAAGGTCTTGGAAAACTAAGAAAGATGGGACTATGCCAGGTCAGAGGTAGCTGAAGGGACATGGCAGCTCAGTGCACTGTGTGCGATACCAGCTTGAATTGCAGACCCCCAGAAAAGTTTTTCTTTCTCTGCAAAGGATACTCATTAGACAATTGGCAACTTTTGAATAAGATCTACAAATGAAGTAATAGTACTGTTTCACTGGTAACTTCCTGATTTTGATCCTAGTACTATGGTTATGGGGGGAAATGTCCCATTTTTTTGGAAATAGGCACCTATGAATTTAGTACTAAAAGGGCATTGTATCTGCAACATACTGTCAAATAGTTTAGGTAAAGAGAGAGAGGGGGATTCCATTGTATATATGTACTATTTTTTTTTTTTAATCCCCACTTACTGAGTTTTGGAGAGAGGGGAAGGGAGGGAGAGAGAGGGGGAGAGAAACATTGATGTGAGAGAGAGATACTGACTGGTTGCCTCCTGTGCGCACCCTGATAGGACTGAGCCTGCAACTCAAGTATGTGCCCTGACTGAGAATCGAACCTGCGATCTTCTGGTTTACAGTATGATGCTCCAGCTGAGCCGCACCCACCAAAGCTGTACCACATCTTCTTCATCCAGCCCTCTACCCAATGTCAGTTGTCTCCATGTCTTGGCCACCATGAGTAGTGTTTCAGTGAACATCAGGGGGTGCCTATCTTTGCAAATAAATGTTTTCAAACTTTTCGGGTAGATACCCAGAAGAGGGGTTGCTCAGTTATATGTAACTGTATTCTTAATTTTTTGAGGAAACTTCATACTGTTTTCCGTAGTGGCTGTACTAGTTTACATTCCCACCAGCGGCACGTGCATACAATGGAGTACTGCTCAGCCATAAGAAAAAATGAAATACTGCCATTTACGATGACGTGGATGATCTTGAGACTAGCATGTTAAGTAAAATGAGTCAGACAGAAAAAGCCAAGAGCCATATGATTTAACTCATGTGTGGGATATAAAACCGAAAGTAACGAGTTGATAAACAGGATAAACAAATAAAAACTCATAGATACAGACAAGTGTGTGGTGGTGACCAGAGGGAAGGGGGTAGGTGAGTAGTGAAGGGTAAAGGGCATCAAATAAGTGGTGACAGAGGGTGATGTGGCTTTGGGTGGCGGGCGCACAGTGTGGCATAGAATTGTGCACTTGACGCCTAGATAACATCATTAACCAGTGTCACCTCAGTAAATTTAATATTAAAAAGAGAATAATAAAGTAAACATGATATGCTCCCATTTAGGGAAGCTGAGTGAAGAAATACAGGAATTCTTTGTTATTTTTGTAGCTTTTCTGTCTGAAATTATTTGAAAATAAAATTTTAAAATGCTTCCCATATGGAACATTTTATGATTTGTGATACCGAGCCTTTTATATCCTTTTGAACAAAAGAAAAACGTGTTTTTATTCATATAGATCTGTTTATTGTTGACACTTATTCCTAGGCTTCTTAATGTCTTCATTCTTTTTAAAAATATAACAGCTTTGTTGAGGTATCATTAACATGCTGTGCAACTCACCCGGAATACCTTTTAATATTTGCTTAAGTAGTGCTATTTATAAGGAGTTTTTTTTTTTAAATTAACTTTATTAGGCTACAATTTATACATGAAAAAATTCACATATTTTAATTGAATGGATTCTTGACTTTTGACACATATTCCCCATGGACCTACTACTCCAGTCCTGGTACAAGATATAAAACATTTCCATTTCTTCCAGAAAGATCCCCCTTGTCCCTTGGTTTACACGTTCACCTCCTGGTGGACATGGCTGCTGCTTGCAGGACTCTGATGGAGGAGGAACAGGGGGCTGGCAGGAGCAGTGTGTGTGGTGGGAGGGCTGGGGGTGGTGCTGATCTGGTGCTGTCCAGTAGGAGCAGGCTGCTCTTTGGGGAAGAGGCTGCTGTGCAGTCGGACATGGCAGTTCTGTATCTCAGAGTTAGGCCCTGACATCGGGTGTTCCAATATCTTTCCTTTCGTCTTTGGGCCTTGATCTGGTTCAGAGATGGGAGCATGTGTGATCTTAGAACTTCCTCTCAGCTTATTGCCCTTGTGGGAGCTAAAAAATGACATTTTCCATCACCTTCTAAGTTCTTCTAGCTGGGCTAATAAATTAAGAGAGACAGATTAATGGGAAGATCAAATTTTTAATACATGTACACAGGGAATTCACATCAGCATGAACATTTGAAGACAGGGAGGCCACACTGGGTATACATGGCATTTCGGACACAGGAGAGAAGGGGCGACTGTGAGAACAGGCAGTTTACAGGGAGTTGAGGAGCAGCTGTGTGCACACGGTGGCAGTCAGATTCTAGGAAGCCTCTACAGGAAGCCCTCCCATTTACCTTGCTTATTCAAATTCGACTAAGGCAAGCATCCTAAGATTCCCCCCCTGGAGTAGGTCTTTCCATTCCAGTCTCCTAAGCAGGAAGAGAAAGAGGGTCAAAAGGCTCTTTCTAAGTCTTTTGTTTCTTGATAGCCAGTTTGAACTCAATGCCCCCCAAGGCAAGACTTCCGGTTGCCTTCACCACCAACAGTGGAGAATACCCTGGCCTGGCTGGGTCCTGGCCAGCGGCCTTCCTCACCCTCAGCTGAAGGTGTTCAGAGCAGGCTGACTTTTCCTGTCTACACATGCTGCTTTACTGGCGTGGCTGCCCTTTATAGCAGCCATCTCTTGGGAGTTTTAGAATGTCAGCATCTTATCATCATCAAAAGGGAAGATTGATTTCCTTAAAGTGCCTGTTTTGGAAAAGAACAAGGTTTCACGATGTAGACCAAGTGCCTGTTGCTTTCCAAGTGCCTGTTGTAGACCAAGTGCCTTTTGGCAGGGCTTTCGATCTGTTTTGTAGTCACTCCTGTACTGACTGAATGGGAACAAAGTTTATCTTTGCATTCACCAAGTTGGGGCCCAGAGAATTCAGCGTCCTCTGCGTGCCATGTTATGACTTTTGTTCCTCTGCCGTTCACTTTGAATAGGTGGTATAGGAACTCAGCGCCTAAGCAGGTATGGAAAAAAGGGGACAGCTAGGGCTGCACAGCCCCCAGACTTGGGTGCAGCCCACTGCTCACCTGCACTTAGCATTGGACAACCTCATTCTCCCACTCAGGAGAACTAAGAGGACTACCCTAAGTATTTCTTTTTTAAGATTTTGTTTATTTACTTTTAGAGACAGGGGAAGGGAGAAAGAGAGGGAGAGAAACATCATTGGTTGGCTGCCTCTCACATACCCCTGACTGGGGACCTGGCCTGCAGCCCAAGCATGTGTTCTGACCGGGAATCAAACCAGCAACCTTTCTTTTGGTTTGTGGGACAATGGCCAGCCACTGAGCCACACCAGTCAGGGCTACCTGATGTATTTCTGAAGAGAAGTACATTGTATCATGTGTGCCTGGAGCATAGCAAGCATGCCATACTTGTATTATTACAACAAATAATTTCTCTACTTTTACCTTCTTGCCCAGGTGTGTTAGCTTTTAGGAGGTTTTATTTTTCTCCTTGTGGTTGAAACTATAATTTATTAAAATGTATGCATCTATTTAAAGTCTTGGTCCTTTCCTCTCTTTTTTTTTCAGGCAAACTGCAGAGACGTCTCTTTGTCCTTCATGAGCACTCACAGGGCGGACGGATGACTGTCCCCCACCCCATGCTTCCCTAGGTGCCCTGGACGTGGAGCTGTCCATCAGGAAAGGATGGACTCCAAAGAGGAGAGCTCCCACGTGTGGCCCACATCTGCAGAACACGAGGAGAGTGCGGCACAGGTGAAGAGTGGTCTTTCCAGCGTGGTGGTGAGAGCAGTTTGCTAGTTGGGTACAGATTGCTGACAGCTAGATAGCAGCTTCCGTAATGTAGTGAGCAGTTGGGAGGGTGCTGACCTGCAGACCTGGTAGGTCAGGAGCAGGCAGGGTGTCTGTGCTCTGAACGCTGGTCAGCATGTGCGGTGTGGTGCAGGAGAGCGGGGCTACCACCCGGCAGCTTCTCTGCCTTTCCCTGCCCGGTGTTGTAATCTGGCCACCACTCTGTTTTGTTTTGTTATTGGCACTGAAAGTGTGCTTCTTTGATGTTACCTTGTAATGAAGTACGAGGTGTGTCTGTGAAGTGAGTGGCTTTCTCTTCTTTTCAAATTAGGAACATAAACCTCTAATTGAAAATTGTCCCTTTGAGTCAGTAACTCTGGATGTTAGTCACTTATTGAAATGCTGCTATAATTGTGACCTCTGCCTTTCAAAGTGGTATCATAACCAGCTACTTATTCTTTTGACTATTCTTGTAGGAAAGGCGAACCTCTGCATTTTTGGTATGCATTTGAGAAGAGTTGGCAGTCATATGGAGCCGTGTTTTATATGTGACCAAAGTATAAAACTTAATTTTTAAGCATTATAATAGACAATAGTTTTTATTTAATTATTCATCAAATTACATGATCACAATATTATTATCAAAATGAGGATGTTACTTAAAACATTTAAATATACACATTTTATTTAACTTAAGCAATATAATAAATATTATAGTAAATAAAATTGATTATCTGGTATGATTGAAAAGGCTGAGTCCGAATACTTAAAAAAAAAAGTTCCATAGGTGCTTGTAGCAGAATCATTGAGAATACTGTTTTGTTTTCATGGAAACCATTTTGGCAGCTACTTTCATACAGGTCTATATTTTGATATGTTTTGTTCATAAACAGAAATGTAGTCCATGAAAGAACAGAATAAAAGAGAACGTGGTTATGGCAGTGTGGCCAGGGTCCCCAGATGGGGGTAACCAGACAGTAGCAGAGAGGAGAGCTACCCACCCACCCCTGATTCCCTTTCTCTTCCTAACGGCCCCTCCTCCCAGCTGGGCATGCTGGGTTAGCAGAATAGTGTGTGGCAAAGACCAAGTTGAAGAGGAAATGGTTTTTGCCTTTTTAAAGCACTGCAACCCGTGCAGGGTTTTGATGTTAATGAACAAATCTATCAGAATGATCTTGTAGCACTTAAATATGTAGCACAAGTATGTTGCCAGCCCAATTCTTCCAATATATAAATTCCATGTTCATGGACAAATTAAATTTATGTAGAAGGTGGACTGATTCCTTAGTATAGAAGTGAAAGTTTGTTTTGTTTCTGTTGGTGCTTGATGGCGTTTGCTCTCGAGGTTTCTTTCTGGGGGTTAAATTAGTTTATACCATCTCTCGTTTCTATTGTTCTCCATTGGAGAAAGCAGAAATAAAAAAAAAGTTAGGTCCAAAGTCAAGACAGTGTAAGAGTAAGGATTCCAACCTACAAGTGCTCAATTTCAACATCAGCACATAAATTATTTCTCTCCCAAATGTGTTCTTGGCCACCTGCTTCTATACCATCAGCATCAGCCTCAGGCTGTATGCCAAACTCGAGTCTTCAAGAATTCAAGCCTCCAAAGCTAACTGCTCAGGAAGCATTTTAGAAAATTCAATTTCTGCTTTAGTTCTTGGTAGATATAAAATTATTTACCCTGTTGACAACTGAAATAGTTGTCCAGAACCCCTTAACAGTACTTCATTAGAATTTTCCTTATCTTTTTTCTAGTTGGCAAGGAATTCTGTTACAGGCATTGATTCAGCAAACATTTACCGATATGCCCCCAGTACAGCGTTGGGGTATGAAAGAACTTGTAGGAAAGAAAGTGACCTTATTTTAATGTGTGTGCTGAAAGGCACTATTAGTTACAAAGTAGAATTTTTTATGAAGTGTTAAAAGCAGTTGGCTTTTGAGTCTTGACATATTTTTTCACATTACAGAATAATTTGTATTTTGTATTTTGGAAATGTTAACCAGAAATCTTTGGTCATACTTCCAGGATCAGTTAAGCACCCCCTCCATACCCTCCCAAAGAGATATCTGCATTGGACATTTGAGGCAAAGGGGAATTTAAATCAGCTGCCTAATAGTAAGCAATATATCAGTGAGTGACAAGGTGCTTGGCTCTTGTCTCCTAGTCAGTAATTAGCATAGATGAGGACGTATCAATCCTCATTCTCCATTAGGGATATTTGAGAAATGCAAATGTGCTCTGTGCTCGGTCTGCTCTGTATCTTTGTGAGAGTGTTTTGGGAGATTGATTTTGTTCTATATGGGTAGTTGCTACATATTTGCTGCCTTTTGCCGCAGGTACACTTTGTTCCAGACGCTGGAACGGTGGCTCAGATCGTCTACACTGATGACCAGGTTCGCCCGCCCCAGCAGGTGGTGTATACGGCAGATGGTGCCTCCTACACGTCGGTGGACGGTCCCGAGCACACCCTGGTGTACATCCATCCTGTGGAAGCCGCTCAGGCATGTGAATGAGCATTGTGTACAGTTTGTTTATTCATCAGTTAATTCACTAATTACTTTGGCTTTCTCTCTGCCAGTCACCACCGTGGCTGTTGGTACAACAAATATCCAGATAAGATTCGTGCTTTCAGGGAGTGTATAACCAGCTTGGCAGAGGAAGATATGATTTATTTATTTAAATTAAATGTAATGAATTAGAGCAGCAATTTTCACCCTTTTTCAGTTCATGGCACACATAAACTAATTCACTAACATTCACTAATGCTAAAATTCTGTGGTATACTAAAACACATATTTTTGCTAATCTGACAAAAAGTAGGTATAGTTCTGATTGATTTACAAAAATAATAATAATAGTAATTAGCCTTTTTGCTCTAAAATGACTTTTTAAGAAATCAGGTGCCTATATTTGTATATCAGGATTTCTGGTACTAAGAATTAACAAATCAGATGCAACCTTATTATACAGCATGACCAGTAGGATGCAGCTCAATAGAGTTGACTTACGTGTTCACAGTCCAACACAGGGCATTCACACCGGAGGGCTGTTGTGTTGGCTGTGGTCGCTTTTTTATTTGACAATCTAAGGGAAAAGAGGTCAGTGCCCCTGACTAAAAAAGCAGGTATTGCAGGTTTTAAAAATTCTTCTGCCGCACTGGTTGAAAATGGCTGAGTTAGAGCACCAGCCTTGTATCAGTTCTTCTCCCCAGTGATCATGGACTAGATTGTCAACTTGTTACTTTTCTAAGTATCGAGAAGCAGGCCAGTCGTGGCAGTTAGTTCTGCATTGTTCAGTCAAAGATGTATCAGTGAGAGCATACAGATGATTACAGTTAAATGTATAAGCAAAAGGTCCTACTAGCTTATTAACTGCTATTTATTATTAATACCTTACTGATGTGTAGGACTGCAATAGAGCAAAAGTAAAAGCTGTACAATTATAGCTATTTTAATATTTTTGCCAGCGACTTGGGGTATTAGTTTCCAAGTGCATAACACAAATATTCCCCAGTACATATTTTCTCTTAACACTTTACACTGTACAAAAGCACCTTTAGATGTATTTTAAAAAATAAGTTCCATACTTTCATAGTAGGACCCTGGTAATAAAAATTTGCCCTTATATGCAACATTTAATCAAAAGGCTCTAATCATTTCCAAGAAGAAATGGGGCCTACCGAATTGGTGCCTTTCAAATCGGCATTGACCTGAAAGGAGCAAACGCTGAGATGCTGGCTGTGGTTGCCTCGCCCAGGCATATCCCCTCTCTGGGCCCAGCTTTCGGCTTATTGCTCTGTTACTAAATGCCTGAATTCTGGTCAGTTTTTTATGTCAAAACTAAGAATCTGACACTGGCTGAAATCCTCTTTTACGTTTCTCTGCAGTCAAATCTTAGTTATAGTTCTTATTCCTAGATGTTTGTTAAAGGCTTGGGCAAATTGAAGTCTCTTAAAAATTTATGGGGAAAGAGTTTTTTCCAGGTTGGAGATTGTAGTGCCTTGCCTAAAATAATTTTGAAGATTTTCCTTTCGTCAGCTTTGCTGCTTCATGACATGAATTATGTGTTTATGAGAACTTTATTTTAAATTATGATTTTACTGGCCTTTTTCGAAATAGAATCTATGGAACATTAAGTTAAATTTATTTTTCTTCTACTTCTCTTCTGGTAGTGAGTGTGCATTTCATATTTGAAAGAGCTGTAATGCTTGCCTATATAGTACACTTCTGCATTTTTATTTATCTTCATCCATTTTCATTTAATCGCAAGTCTGCTCCTTGTGATACGTAGTGTTAAGTGTGAGCGTGTGCACCCTCATTCATGACAGGCCTTAATTAGCCATGACATTCAACCTCAGGAGGGGTTTTTCTTAACAGGAAAGTCGTGAAGTATGTTAGCCAAGTGAGATGGTTAACTTCTACAATCTCTTGGGTGCCACTGAATGAAAGGCTTTAGCTAAATGTAAGATTTCTATCTTTAGCTTCTTTATCAATGAAGGATTATTACTAGCTCAATGGGAGTTAACTCTCCCACAAATTGGTGCTTAGCAGTAGGCTAATTTTTTTCTGTTTAGGTGAGTTATCTAAAGATCTATTAAGTTGTTGTGTTTTGTTTGTTTGCTTTTTTGTCTAGACTCTGTTTACAGACCCAGGCCAGGTAGCCTATGTCCAACAGGATGCTACAGCTCCGCAGGTAATGTGTTGCCTCTTTGCCTCTTTGTTGTTTGGAGATGCTGCCGTGCACATTACCGTTCCCTGGGGTGCTCCCCAACCGTCTGCACTGTGTATTCTCTCCATACCTGTTTATTATGTCAAATTAAATTTGATAGCAGCCTTTGTCATTCTGCCTTCATCATCATTTCTGTTAACTGTATAGTATTATGGGTTGGCCAAAAGGTTCATTTAGTTTTTTTCTGTAAGATGGCTCTAGTAGTGCTTAGTTGTCTTGAACTTCATTTGAAACAATTTTGTTAGATTGTATTATAACAGCTGTCATATCAGCCTGCATTAAAAAAAACTTATCAAAATTGGTGAATTTTTGTGAAGACATTTTAATATTGAAGATGGAATAAAATATATAACATTTTTGGCATATTATGCTTTATTATTTTAAGAAAGGTAAAAATGCAACTGAAACACAAAAAAGATTTGTGCAGTATATGGAGAAGGTGCTGTGACTGATTGAATGTGTCCAAAGTAGTTTGTGAAGTTTCTTGGCACTATTGACATGTTGGTCGAATAATTCTCTGCTGTGGGGATGTCTTTGGCATTGGAAGATGTTTAGCAGCATCCATGGCCTCTACCCACTAGAGGTTAATAGTGGGAGATAGCTGCCCTACTCAAAATATCCAAATCAATAAAGTTATTGGTGAAAATGAAAAACGTGTCTTTGATTTTATGGAAAAAAACTAATCAGACTTTTTGGCCAACCCAATATTGTAGCGTTTACTATTTTCTATCTGTTCTTTTATATTAATATGTAGGTTATTTCCTATTATTTTTTTTGCTACTATGAAGAACACTGTCATAGATATATCAAATTATTTCCTTAAAGTAAATTCTCCAAGGAGAAATGATAGAGGCTAATGGTATTTGCATTAAAAATTATTTAAGGAACCAAGATTTTTTCTAAAAGTGAGAAAACATACAAATATAAAAATAAAACAAGTTAAATAAAACCTCAGAATCCTAAATTTGAATTGGAATATCAGTATGAACTCATATTTTCTCCTACAAAAACAAAACACATCATGTTTTCTAGTTCTGGCAACTGGAAAGGTTTAGATACATTCATCCATCCAGTAGCAGTGAGCTGACATGGTCTCCAAATCCAGTTTTTTTTAATAAGAGGAATTAGGGCTACCTAGAGAAATAGCAGTTCCAGCTCTGGGGAAGGAAATGTACAAGATGTGCCTGAAACATCTTGTCTTATCACAATGCAAGGAAGCTAGTAAAATCTGTTCTGGAGTTCTGTGGAAATAACTCATGACTAACTCGTAAGGTCCAAAAATGCGACAATTTGACCTATGAAAAAAGGAAAACATCTATAATGACTGAAACACATTAAATGTATTTAAAATCCATAAGGTCATACTGATATTAGAAGAAATAACTCATTGGTCACTTTTTGAGGGTGCTGGGGGACCACTACATTCATTATTCAGGAAACTGGTAAATGACCGGAAAGAACTCAGCCTTTCTCCCTGAATATACTCAGGTAAACAATTCTTTGATGAGGGAAATTTCTTTACAGATGCATTCCAACTAATGAATTAAAGAGGGTAGAACTGGCTTAGAATATCACCATTTTTCATCTTCTAATGAGACATGGATCTAGGTAGTGATAATCAACAATAGGCTGAACCATTAGGAAAAAACTGATGCAGCAGTTTATAATGGATGAGATCAGCTGAACCCTGGGAACATTGTTAATATTGTGAAAAAGAGAGAACCATTCATTGTTGGCCTCCTGCTATTGTGTACCTTCTATTGCATTCCACCACACGTGAAATATTTTGCCCCCAAAGTGAGCCTGAATCTGATCCACTCTCTAAATTCCACTGCCAGCTTATAGGAAGCAAGGTAGACAGAGTGGAACAAGTTAAAAGATGTACAAAGATGCAGTCAGCAAAATCCATGCAGTGGGAAACTGTGTGACAAATGGCCTTGTTTCTCCCATATATAAATTGCAAAGGAAAAGAAAAGGAATGAGGATTTATAGATTAAAGTAGACTTTGAATAAGCCAATGGTAAAAAAATTAAAAAAAATAAAGATTATGAGACCACTGAGGAAATCTTAACACTAAGTGGATATTTGATGATGATAAGGAATGATTAATTTTTTTAGGTGTGATAATATATAAAATTAAAAGTAATTTTCTTGTAGAGATATCTACAGAACTATTTACAGATAGAAATGTATAATGCCTGAGGTTTGCTTCAAAATAATCTAGTGAGGGCAAAAGTGTGTGGGAAAATAATTGAAATAAGGTTAGCCATGAGTTGATAATTGTTGAAGCTGAGTGATGGATATGTGAGGTTTATTATACTATTCTATCTATTTGATACACGTTTTAACATTTTTTTTTATTTTAAAGATTTTATTTATTTATTTTTAGAGAGAGGGGAAGCAAGGGAGAAAGAGAGAAACATCAGTGTGTGGTGGCCTCTCACATACCCCCTACCAGGACCTGGCCTGCAGCCCAGGCATGTGCCCTGACTGGGAATCCAACTGGGGAACCTTTGGTTCACAGGCTGGCACTCAATCCACTGAGCCACACCAGCTGGGGCAATTTGATATATGTTTGAAATTTGTCATTATAAATGGGCAAGTTAGTTTGTTAAGGCTCTCTAAATTGCTTTTCAGGAGTTGAAAAAATTGACATTCTTAACAACAACATGTGAGAATGCCCATTTCCACACACCCTTGTCACATTGGGTATTTGTGATCTTTAATATTTTGCCAATTTGATATGCAAAATGGTATCCTGTTTTAATATTAAGGCATAGATTTAATTAGAAGTTTCATTGCCATTTGCACCTCAAAGGGCCCTTCATCTTCTCCAGTCTCTAGAAACGAACTGTTTCATGTTCTGTACAAAAGGAAAGTCATACTCAGCTCTATGAACACCAGCATCACAAGGAAGTGTAACTATTGGCTTAGCATAAAACCAACACAGGTGTTATGTTTTGTTTTGTTTTTTTTTTAAATGGCTATACCACTTCATTGACTGTCAGCTTATTCTGTGACCTGCATGAATTCTGGATAGAAAATTGGAGTGAGGGTTTAACACAGGTGATAAACACTTTTTTAAAAAAAATTTCTTAGCAAAAAGGTTCCTATTTTCAGTCATTTTTAGTGGCAGCAAAACCCATTTGAAGCCTTTTTCAGAGATGCATTCCTTCTCCCTAAGAAAGGCTTCCATACTCTCCAGAACTTAGCAGCACAGCTCTTCTTTGTTGTGGAAAATGACCATGTGTGACTCCCCACCCACTGAGAAGGAAGTGTGCCACACTGATAATTGGTCTCAGCAGGAACCCAGAAGCATTCTGTTGTGTTTGCTGCTGTCCGGCATAGCTCCATGTTTCGCTTGTCAGATAGATTGTATCCTAAAATGCAAATGCATCATAGAGTTTCAGAAATAATTAGAGAGTGACATTAGGTGGGAAGGAGAAAGTGTACCATAAGTTGAACAAATTCTGTTTCCTCCTACTGTGTTTTATTGTGCATGACAAAATGCACAGGATTAAAATATTTTTGTCCTGTATTCTTTTTCTGTAAGTAGAGTTGGCACATATTGCTCCCCACCTCACTGCCTGGCTATTGTCTTGGGGCAGGTGTGGTTACCTATGGCTCTGGTATTTAGGTGTGTGTGATGCTATCTCCTCTCCCGCCCTCCTTGAACAGACTTACCTCCGCAGAAGCTGTTGTGAGGTAGTGGAAAGGCAGGGCAGGGTCATAGTTTGAATTCATCTCTGCTGCTTAGGAACTGTGTGGTCATGTTTCCCAGCCTCAAAGGAATTTTCAAATATGCCTAGCTCTCAGATGTGCCAGTTGAATTTGAATTATTAATTAAACAAATTCATAATGCATGCCTTTTGTGTGTTAAGGTCCATGCTCTCTGGAAGCATGCCGATTTTACCTAGAAATGATTGCCATCGACCTTTTCATCCCCTTTCAACAGTGGTTTGCACGATTCTGGTATGTGTTCAGTTTCTGCTTTAACATGTTTCTGGATAGTGCTGAGTTTTCAAGCCTCTTCTTCTCCATAGTCTTGTAGGACAAGGTGTTGGCACCACTTAATGCCAGCCTTCTCATCAGTGGGGAGGAGCCAGCAGTAATCTTGCCTGACCACAGTCTTTCCAGCAGCATCTTTTGGGAAAAAATACATCACGACTTCATTGGGATAACTGAATTACTGAATTCATTTTGAGGTTGGCTCTGCAAAGAGATAAAGAATGGGGAGCAGAGGTGGATGTATGCTTTGGTTTGTTCAGAATGTGATAACATTCATCACTAATGATGGCATAAAATTTAAGTGCTTAGAATAAAGGGCAATATTGGAGCTGTGCTCTGAGATAACAAGTGGGAACCAAGTAGCTTTGTGGCAGGATCAGGGGAGGGTGCAGAAGGGAGGTGGCAAGCACAGTTTTATTGCCAGAAGTCCCCTGCTCTTCTCCTTGTGGAGTTTTCACCTCAGTGTGTATTCTATTCTGTTTTTACTGACACGGAAGCCAAAGCAGCTCCCAGAATTTTGTCCTCCCACATAAAGCTGCTTAAAGCCCCTAAGCTTCAGGGATGGAAAGTCCTGTAAAAGTCCGGGCTCCTAGGTTGGGTGAATGCATGCTAAAACCTGCCGGTACTCTTGGAGGTAACTGATTGCATCTGCCTTCTAAGCCTGAGGATTTCAAATGTTGGGCAAAGGTCTTTCACTGCTGGAGGAGGCAGGCTGTGTAAGCACACACACGACTTTTCATTATGGAGTTTAGGAAGCTGAAGAAAGGGCATTTCTGTGACTAGAGGCAGAGTTCCCTTCGATGCCTACAGGGATTGATATCATTTCCCCAGGGGCCAAATATATTACTGCAAACTGATTTTCATTGCATACCTGACGTTCTGAAGCCTTTTAAGGTGTAGAGGGAAGTACGTGATGTTATTGCGATCCTTACAGAATTTATAATTATAATCTATTATAATATTAAACACTGACTAAAAGCCAGGTGCCTTACTACTAACCTCATATACGTAATTATTTCGCTTAGTCCTCACAACAGCCTATTAGGTATAGGTTTGTTGCTATGTCCATTTTACAGATGAGGAAACTGAGGTTCAGAGTAGTTTATTAACTTGCTAAGTAGTGGGGCCAGGATTTTAAATCTATGTGACTCTGAAGGCTGTGCTCTGCTTCCCTGAGGTGCAGTTAGAGAGGCAAGATGGACTCACCTAAAAATGCATACTCGTTGAAAAGTGATCGGTGTTTGGCAGTGGATACAAAGCTATGAGGGATTGCTAATATGGAGATGACAGAATCAATTCCAAAAGATCTTGGCAGACTGGAAGAACAGAAGAAGTAATAAAATGAAATTTACTGTCGATAAATGAAAAGTCTCCCTATTTAAGTGAAAATCAACTATTTCAGTCCTGTGGGGAAGAGAAGTGGTCTAGTAGCACTCTGTGAGAGGGACAGAGGGACTCAGGGACTTTTGTCTGCATGTTCGGACTGGACCAGCAGTGGACAGTATCTGTCATCGGTGCCAATGCTACATTCGTGGGGGCGTGGGACCCAATGGGGAATGAGTAAGGATGGCAGGATGATGAGGGGCCTGGAAGTTTGGCCACAGGAGCAATGACTGAAGGGAATCAAGGTTTTTGGTCTTGGCATGCTTGAAGCCCTGCCTTCACATGGCAGAAGGGTTGGACTTACCCTCTCCAACTTGAGAGGGAAGGCACCGGTCCTGACCAGGGCGTGGAAGACATGCATGGGGGCACGTCCACTCCACAGAAACCATACCAATCTGCCCTGTGTGCCCTGGGCTGCCTTGTGCAGGGAGGAAATGTAGCAGCAGAGGCTGAATGAGGTAGAGCGGGATTCTGTGACTCCAAGTGCCGCAGGAAAGCAGAGCAGAGCAAGAGCAGAAGCAGGGAGGGCGAGAGCAGTGAGGGGAGGTTCACGGGGAACTGAGTGTGATGTGTAGAAGATTGGTGCAGGGAGGGCATTCTGGGTGAGGAAAAACAACATATGGGAAGGTAAAGAAGAGGCAGTAAACATTTATAAAAAGCTTGCAGTAGTACTGGCTGGTGCAGCTCAGTGGATTGAGTGCTGGCCTGCAGGCCAAAAGTTGCTGGTTTGATTCCCAGTCAGGGCACATGCCTGTGTTGTGGGCTGGGTCTCTGGCTGGGGTAAGTGAGAGGCAACTGATCAATGTTTCCCTCGTACATCGATGTCTCTCACTCTCTTTTTCTTTCCCTTCCCCTTTCTCTAAAACAAAAACCAAACAAAAACAAACAAACAAACAAAACTTGCTGTATTTATTAAATAGGAAAGGGACATAACTTGAGTATGACTTAGGGCATTAATTGGGTGAGAAATAAGATCAGATAAAAGATATCTGGGCAGGTCTATAACCCATGACACTTATTTAGGAGGTGAGAAAACTCTTTGAGGCACCATTTATTTCCTGCCAGCATATTTGGTAAAGTAGCATTAACCCAACACATGAGCCAAACCTCCTCTTTCTTGCAAAAGACTAACTTCAGCATGATGAAACAAATAGACATCCTTTCATTATTGCCTTCAAAACCTCAGCCTCTCTGAGGTGCAAGAGGAGAGCTGTTAACCGTGGAATTTTACCACCTGCACCTTGTACCACATGTTTAGTTTGAAAAGTGAGTGGTTGAGGATAGATCAAATCACTACCTACACTGTGTGGCTTCCCTGAAAAGGCAGGAGGGACCCCCGCCCAAAGCTGAGTTCAGATGTTGAAACTGATGCTAGCACACATATACCAAGAGGGTATGGAAAGGCTCGTGACTTACACATTTGAAGTCCCTGGGGAGGCAGGTCAGGCTCCTCAAGCAGGTTTGAATCGGCCTGAGAGAGTAAGGAAAGGAGACTGGCTTGGGGTTTGCTGGGGTGGAGGGGCGGGGGCAGTGAGAGTTTCAAGAGCACGTGGTCAGGAGTGAAACTTCTGCCAGTGTCAAAGGAGGGAGCGCCCAGGATTTCTCATCAATCTGCCCAGATGTGGGGCACAAAAAGCAAAAATGAAGGCAGACTCCTCTTTACAGCTGACGGGCGGAAGTCATCTCTCCCGGGCCTTGAAGGGAGCTAGGGTGAAGAAAACCTGCTACTCCAACCTTGCATTCTGTGTGTGTCTGTGTGCGCCAGCCAACTAAGAGTGAATGTGTGCTAACTTTTCGGTGGGACTTTCTCCAGGCCTCATTGCCGGTGCACAGCCAGGTGTTACCTTCGATGGAGAGTGTGGATGGCTCAGACCCCTTGGCCACTCTGCAGAACCCCATGAGTAGACTGGAGGCCAAAGAGGAAGAGGAAGAGGATGAAGATGAGGACACGGAGGAAGATGAAGAGGAAGATGGAGAAGACACAGACCTGGATGACTGGGAGCCAGATCCACCTCGGCCCTTCGACCCGCATGACTTGTGTGAGTACCACTAGTGCTTGTGAGTGAGGGCTTCCCGTACGTGGGCATGGTGCCCCCAGTCCATGGGCCTCACCTCCCTCCAGCCTCACAACAGTGTGTCAAGGAGGAAGACACTGTCTTGAGTTCTGATTTTACTGATGAATGAACTGAGCTCAGGAGAAGCAAGGCAGCCTGCTCAGGGTCATGTAGGGTGAGTGGTGGATCAGGCATCAAACCTACATCTCTCTAATACCAGAACTTGGGCTACCAAACCACTGTGGTAAGTTTGCCCAGTTCTGGAATATTTAGCAATTTTATTAAAAAATTAAAAAAAAAATCCTTACCAGAGAATGCACTCATTGATTCCATGGTGGGGAGGGGAGGAAGAGAGAGTGAGGAGCATCAGTTAGTTGCTTCCCCTATGTATCCCAACTGCGGACTGAACCCACAACCTGGGTATATGCCCTAGGACTGAGACCTAGGAAAGGACCGGGGATCAAGCCCGTATCCTTCCAGTTTATGGGATGATGCTCCAACTAACTGAGCCACACTGGCCAGGGCAGCAATTTCAGCTTTAATACGTTTTCTTTACTGCTTTGTGTCTTTTCACAATAACCTTCTGAAACTTCATGTTGTATTCCAGGCACCAGCGCTTTACATTCTCAGACTTGGTTCATGTTCCCCACAGTCTTAGGATGTAGGCAGGTTTCCCAAGGTCATGCTCAGTTGCTGCAAGAGTCCGGATTCAAACGCAGGCAGTCTGGCTCCAGTGTGCCCACAGCCCAGCACGGCTTCTCTGTGAAATCTGCCTGGGGAGGAGGAGGGTGTTCCCTCTTCCACCTACGAGGTCATTGCTTCTTTCCATTGATTTTCAAGCTGCGGTGGTGAAATTCTTATCTCATTTGTTTGAGTAAGCCAGGCTATTCAGAGCTTTGTGGTCTCTCCATATTCCTCCTGGGACCTCCCATGAGATGGTGGGAAAGCCCATTTGCATGGGGCCCGTGTTCTCGTGCATGTCCGACAGAGAACTGCCTCATTTGTTTTTCCTTGATTTCATATATTTTCAAGGCTACTCATTAGTCAAATATACATGAAGCCACTTTTCTCTTACAGACCTTAATACAAAGTAGCTCTCCACTACTGGCCAATTACTGAAATTGAAAATACCCATTTCCTAAGCCATATCATGCCACAGCTACTGTTGGGTAAAATATGATTGGTGAATTAAATTTGCTAAGAGTCATGAGTATGACCTCTGAGAGGTCTGGTCACTTTTCTCTCTTTTGTGGCTCTGTACATTTACTTCTAACAGTGAGCTGACAGATGGGCGCTACAGGGAACGAGGGGGAGAGTGTGGACACTTAGTGCAAACTGATCACCCGGAGGACAAGCTGAAAACACATGTCCTCTGAGTGCTGGGCTGACTGGGTCATCCGAGCGAGTGAAGGCCGGGTGTGAAGCTCATCAGTGTCAGCACTGTCTTCACACAGTCGGCACTGAGCTTGCGGACTTCTCGGCACTCTCTCCATTTTCATTAGACATGTCCGGACAATGAGGCTTCTGGACTTTCTTTTGAAAAAACTGATTAAACAGTATTGTCAGGGTTTCTTTTTTTAAACAGCTTTATTGAGATAAAATTCATATATTATAAAATTCACTTCTTTCATCTCATCAAATCTTGTAATATTTAGTCTAATAAGCTCTCCTTTTTTTTCTTTTCAGACATGTTATAATTGATTTGTAAATTTAGTGGCCACTATTTGAATTAATATCCGGCAGAGAAATAAGTCAAAGCCATAGTCTGCATATTATTTTTGGCAGGCATAGGTAATTCTGCCTGATTTTAGAGGAAAAGTACAGGCTTTTATTAGTCTATGAAAGCTAATATATCATAATCGAATGGGTACTGTAATTGCAGAAGTTAATTGAATTTCAGCCTGAAAACTTGGGGATTTTTTCAGCTTAGAACTTTTACTTGAGATCAAGTCACGTTGAAAGATTCAACTTCCAGGTTCTCTTTCTGTTGCAGGGTGTGAAGAGTGTAACAATGCACACTCTTCAGTGTGCCCGAAGCACGGCCCCTTGCACCCCATCCCCAACCGCCCCGTGCTCACCAGAGCGAGAGCCAGCCTTCCCCTGGTCCTCTACATCGATCGGTTCCTTGGAGGTGTGTTCTCCAAGAGGCGCATTCCTAAACGCACCCAGTTTGGTCCCGTGGAGGGACCCCTCGTCAGGGAGTCTGAGCTGAAAGACTGTTATATTCATCTAAAGGTAATTTATGCTTTATTCATAGTTCACTCTTGTTCTTAGGATTTTTTAAAGGGGCAAACATTTTCCTACTGAGTCTCCCAATTCAGTTTTTCAAATTAAATTAAATTAAATTTTTAAAAACATTTTTATTTATTTATTTTTAGAGAGAGCGGAAGGGAGGGAGAAAGAGAGGGAGAGAAACATCAATGCGTGGTTGCCTTGCACACGCCCTCTATTGGGGATCTGGCCTGCAACCCAGGCATGTGCCCTGACTGGGAATCAAATTGGTGACCCTTTGGTTCACAGGCTGGTGCTCAATTCACTGGGTCACACCAGCGAGGGCTCCTAATTCAGTTTTGTAGCTGTTGTTTGCTAAGTAAGGCATTATATGAATAACTCTGAAAGATACAGTTCTTAGGGACCGTATTAGTTGGCTAGAGCTGCCATAACAAAACAGCACAGTCTGGTTTCTTAAATGACAGACACTTATTTTCTCATGGTTCTGGGGTTAGAAGGCCAAGATCAAGGTTTTGGTAGGGTTGGTTTCCTCCGAGGCCCCTCTCCTCGCCTTCTAGATGGCTGCCCCTTGCTGCCTCGGCGTGTGGTCATCCCTCTCTGCAACAGTGTCCTGGTGTCTCTCTGTGTGTCCCAATGTCTTCTTCTAAGGACAGCAGTCAGATTGGCTTAGGGCCTACTCTGATGACCTCAATTAAACTTAATCACCTCTTTAAAAGCCGGAGCTACAAATGCAGTCACCTTCTGAGCTACTGGGGTCAGGTTTTCAATATGTGAAGGTGTGTTTTTTTTTTTTTTTTTTTTTTGCCTGGGGGTCATAATTCAGCCCACAACAGGGGCTCTAACTGGTTTTTCGTTTTTTTCCAACTGGTTAGAACCGAGGATTTTATAGACTCATGTAATCTGCTCAGTACCAATAATGTTTTCAAGAAAAGCACTATTCAGTTTTTGAAACAGATATTGAATCTTTCGCTGAAGAATAGTTCACTGTATGTTAAAGTACGTTTATACTGATCTCTGTTTTTTGCAGTTGATGCTTTTGCTTCTATTTAACCCCTTGCCATCTGCCTCTTCAAGAGCCACTCTAAAGAACCAAGAAAGGGCAGTGGGAAGGAAAACATTTGGGATGTGTGTTGGGAAACTAGCTGCTGTCATGGGGAGGTGTTCTTTGGTAAATGCTTGAGCTGTTTAAAAAAGAATATTATTTTATAAAAAGAAATATAGGCTACATATTCTTAATGAATGTAATCGAATCCCAGATGAAATTTTCTGGCCTATTTGTAGCATTTTTTGATGTGTTAGTTAATGATGACACATCAGCTGAAACACCTCAGTCAGGTTGCTAACTTTGAGGTTTTGCCGAGTAATTCTCCTAGAGGCGGGTCTTTGGCAAGTGTCCTTTCCCTCTGACAGTTGGCAGGACACAGTGCCAGCGTCCATGCAAAGGGGAAACTCAGGATATATGGGAAACTTAAGGAGCGATATTTTATGTATTATGACATCAATGCATATCACACTGAAGATTTTTATCTTTTGGTGTGGCTCTTAACTTCCTCTTTGGTTGCAGGTTTCTCTTGATAAAGGGGACAGAAAAGACAGGGATTTGCATGAAGATCTGTGGTTCGAGTTGTCTGATGAAACCCTTTGTAACTGGATGATGTTTGTACGTCCGGCCCAGAATCATCTGGAGCAGAACCTGGTGGCTTACCAGTATGGCCACCACGTGTACTACACAACAATCAAAAACGTGGAGCCCAAGCAGGAACTGAAGGTGCAGAGCTGGGGCAGTGGGGCCTCTGCCAGGACCTGTGATTATTTAGTGCATTTCCTACTTTTTGTCCCCTTGAAGTGGGGTTCTTTTTTTTTTTTTAAGATTTTATTTATTTATTTATTTAGTGGGGGGGGTAGGAACAGAAAAAGAGAGGGACAGAAACATTGATGTGCAAGAGAAACATTGGTTGCCTCTCGCTGCCCCCAACTGAGGACCCGACCCACAATCCAGGCATGTGTCCTGACCAGGGATCAAACTGGCAACCTTTCGATTTGTGGGACAACGCCCAACCCACTGAGCCACACCAGCCAGGGCTGAAGTGGGATTCTTACAAAAACAGTTCTTTCCTTGTAATTCATTTGCTTATTGAATACATACTCTGTACTGTACACCTATAATAATCCCATAAGTAGAAGAGAATAAACAGTGCATGACCTTAGGGCCTATCAAAGGCACAGGAAGGCATTAGGCCAAGGGTTAAGGATGTAGTGATAGGGGAGCAGGCTGGTTTTGTGACGGAGTGATTAAAGATGGGGTCACTTAACATGATTTAGACATGCAAAAAGAATTAGTGGGAAACAGGACATCTTATTTAACGGAATTCAGATGCATGGGCAACATTTCTTTTCTTAACTTGATTTTTACTGCTGACACACATTATAGATGCCCCCCACCCTTGCCCACCCTGATCCAGGCCCTGCTATCACCACACTGTTGTCTGTGTCCGTGTGTCGTGCATACATGTTCTCTGACCGGTTCCTCCTCCTTCTTTGATTTCTTTTCTTTATCCAAATAATTCATTTTGCCCAAGGAATTCCATGCATGGACTTCGGATTTCAGGAATATGTTTTTTGGGAATAACTCTCTGTTGGAACTTGTATAAATATTAACTCGATGACATAATGAAAATTCTGCAGTAATTCCAAGTGAAAATACCTTTAAAAAACTATGTTAGAAACATAGCCAAAAGAGGCCATTAAAACACTATATAGCTCCTGATATAAGTGAAAAAATGTGTGAGGACTGAGTGTATTAGTTGGAGAACAGGGAATTGCACAGCGCCTCACTGTGGTCAAAGAGAGACTAGACAGCCTCCCTAGGGAGAGAGTGAAGACTTACCTAGCCTTTGTTCAGAAGCTGTACTATAAAACCTATGTCTTTGAAACCACCAACTAGGTAATCTACACACCCCAAAGAAAATATGTAAAAGGAGATTTATATCTCACACCATCTATCCCAAGAAATTCTTGACAAGAAAACTAAACTGTGGAAGGGAGATTATTTTCTCTTTTATGGCAACTATAGAAGTAAGACAGAAACAGATAAGAATACAGTAGTTCAGTATAATAACCAAAACAACAGATGAAAAGAAAGCACAGCATGGGGGAAATATTGGTAAAAGACAGTAAAATGATTAAGTGTAACAACAGAGAGGGTTGTACACTCTGACCTCACTGTGTGCAGACAGACACATGAACAAATGCCAGAAACAGGCTTTATTTGGAGGAGGAATCAAATAGGTAAGAAATATTTGTAAATGTTTTCACTGTTGATAATTTTAAAACCCGTAAGACAACTAAAAGTTACTGTTTTTCTTAATTTAAATTAGCAAAAATAAATGGGTACAGTACAGTGAATGTGAGAATTTTAAGATACAGGAACATTTATTACAGAATTGCAGTATTTTATAGGCTATTTCTGGCAGCATATGGCAAAAATATTCTTGGCTGAATAAACCTAATTCCTGAAAAATCAGTCTGAGGAAATTATTATGAACAAAGACAGAGCAAGACACGTTGGAATTCTGTGATGCCATGTCTTAGTGACTCGCACACTAGCGGCTTTCACATGCACCTCGTTTTATGCGCCGTTAAAGGAAAGGTGCTGGTTAGACCTTGATGCGGTGCTTCTTTATCAGCAAAAATGGTTATCGTATCCAAATTGTGCGAACTGTTTTAGACTTAGTTAAATGAAATTTTAAAATCACAACACATGCACATAAAAAGCACCTATAGGCAAAAGAATTTGGCGATGGTATTAGCTGGTTTGTGTGTAGTCTGACTGTTTTCGCTGAACCGCTGTTTTGCTCCATCATGGATGTTTATGCTTTTCTGTATCTGCCATCCGCTGTGTCATCAGTGTTGAGAATGGTGCAGTGCGCTTCTTTTCTAATGTAAGTGTTCCACCATCACGTCTGGGATATTTTCCCAAGTCATTACCCTCTTATGCAAGTTTTTTTTGAAGAGAGAGGGGAAGGGAGGGAGAAAGTGTGAGAGAGAAACATTGATTGGTTGCCCCTCGTACACATCCTGATTGGAGATGGAACCTGTGCCCTAGGTATGTACCCTGAATAGGAATCGAACTGGCGACATTTTGCATTGTGGGATAATGCCTAACTCACAGAGCCAAGTTTTGCCACATGTCCTTGAAAGTGAAATGGTTTTGGTCCAGTCACTAGAAAGCTTCTGATGATTTGATGTTTGATACTTTAATGAGAGGTTCTGCAAGGTGATTACACCAGCCTTGTGTTGCGTTGAGATTTATTTCTTCTGTTTTTGAAAGATTTTATTTATTTATTTTAGACAGAGGGGAAGGGAGGGAGAAAGAGAGGGAGAGAAGCATCAATGTGTACTTGCCTCTTGCATGCCCCCCACTGAGGACCTGACCTGACCTGGCCTGCAACCCAGGCATGTGCCCCAACTGGGAATTGAACCCATGATCCTTGGGTTCACAAGCTGGCGCTCAATCCACAGAGCCACACCAGTCAGGGTGAGATTTACTTCTTCTGAGGGAGGCAACAGAGTATTTTTATTTATTTGTTTTTTTGCCCTCATGTGTGTTGCTTGGCAAGTGTTCACAGCTCAGGGAGTGCCAGGGCAGCGCACAACTCCGGGAGGTGAGAACAGCACAAAGAGCTTGGCCGGCTTGTATGGGAGCAGCGAGCGGGCGGTGGCAACGGGCCCCCTCGTGGCTGTGATTGTCCAACGCCGTGCACTGTGAGGTGTTCACCTGTGAGAAAGGCGCATCTTGGAACTGATGGGCCAGGGTAGAATTTATAGCAGCCAGGTGACAACCACCTAAAAATCCAACCACAGGGTCATGGTTAAGTAAATATTAAAATACAGGTGCTGTAGAATATTTCCCCACAGTTAAAAATGAAGACTCTCAAAATAAATATTTTCATAGTGCTAAAATAATGTTCCATAACAATTATATATGATTAATTCACTCAGGGATTAATATATTGAACTCCTGTTAGGTTTCAGACACTAGGAAAAGATGGACTGGTTTTCCCATGTTCCAGAAACTTGTATTCTGGAGGGGAGGTAAGCAGAAAGATGTAAATAAGCAAATAATATCAAATAGTGGCAAGCACTAGGAAGGAGACAAATGGTGCAAAAAGAGCAAATAACAGAAAAGGAACCCGTTTAGATTAATGGGCAGGGAAGACTTTGCTGCAGAGATGTTTGTTAGGCTGAGAACTATCTGATGAGAAAGGGCCAACAGTGTAGAAGGGTTAGGGGTGGGGGCAGGGGGAGAATCCTCCATTCCTGGTGGTGAGACAGCAAGGGCAAATAAAGGTTGGGGTAGGGAAGAACTTGGCATGTGTGAGGAGCTGACAGCAGGTCTCTCGGTTGAAGGAGAGGGAAAGTGGAATGATGAGAGCCGAGATTGCTTGGCAAGGCAGGGCCAGATCACGGAGCCCTTAGGAGGCTGTCAGGCATTTCAGGTTTATTACGAAGCGAGAAGCTGTTGCTGGCTTTTAAGCAGGGGATGACGGAATGTGATAATGGTGTTTTAAGAAGACCACTCTAGCTTCTGTGTGGAGGGAGGATGGATCGAGGGAGCAAGGGTAGAAAAGAGGAGGCTCATTAGAAGAGCAGGCAGGACCTCATGGTGGCATGCATCTAGGTGGCAGAGACAGAGGTGAAGAGCATTTGAGCAATCAACAGTTCTTGCTAAGGGTGCAGAAGAAAACTGAGAAATCCAAGATACCTTTAGGTTTCAAATCTGAGCAATTGGGTGGGAAGGTAGGGTGTTTATTGAAATGGAAAAGGTAAGCTGGGTCAGCTGGGAAGTAGGGGAGCATCTTAAATTCAGTCTTGGACATGTGAAGTTGGAGCTGTTCGTGAAACATCCAGAATGTCAGGTAGGCAGTAGAATGTGTGTGGGGGGGAACAGGGAGGGTCTTGGATGGAGATACTGAATTGGGAGTCATTAGCAGAGAATTGGTTGGAAATGGAGGTGATCACCTTAGGGGAAATGAAGAAGGCCCTGGACTTGGACTAGGCTAGGAGAAACACCAATACTTAGAAGTTAGGAAGGGGAAGAAAAGCCAGGCAAGGAGCAGATGCAGCCGGTGCTGTGGGAAGCAGGAAGAGACTGAGGAGGGTGTGGCAGCATTTGAAAGTCACTGGTGAACCTAGTGAGAGCCATTCGGTGACTGGTAGGGCTGGAAGCTTCTACAATTACAGCCGTGTGAAAACCTGTGCTTAAATACGGATAAAAAAATCAGGAGAGACTCTGTTTTATTTAGATGAAGAGTCATTAATATTATCTTTTGTGAAGTTGTTCTAATAACAAAAACAATTTTTTTAAAAAGGGAAAAGAAAACACGCTGTATGTTTTGGCAAGTGAACTTCCTGACTACAGGCTGATGGTAAAGGGGTGGGCCCACAGTGTGATATTTTTAAAAAGATTTTATTTATTTATTTTTTAGAGAGAAGGGAAGGGAGGGAGAATGAGAGGGAGAGAGAAACATCAATTGGTTGCCTCTCATACATGCCCCGCCTGGGGATGGAACCTGCAACTCAGGCATGTGCCCTGAACCTGCAACCTTTTGCTTTGCAGGACAGCACCCACCCAACTGAGCCATACCAGTCAGGGCCACAGTGTGATTTTTTTGTTGTTAGTTTGCTTACCATGGGCTGTGGAGAAGCCTGACTTGTTTTATACAAGCAGGAGAACAATTTAACAAGTGAAGCAGGCAAAGAACACTTACCGTTGTCCTTTAATTTTTGACGGTGATATTCTTGGTTCTTGCAGGTGTGGTATGCTGCATCCTATGCTGAGTTTGTGAACCAGAAAATTCATGACATTTCGGAGGAAGAAAGGAAAGGTAGTTGTACTTTTTAATATTTTGCATTTGAATTCTAAGTTATGTATATCTTTATGCAATCCCTGATTTTTGTATTTCAAAATATTTGAGAAGATATTCCAATAGATTTTTTAGAGCTACATATGCCTGTCTAGTTCTGGGATCAAATGACAGTGACATATTTACATTTCTTTCCTGGGTGCTGGGAAACAGTATTTAACTTGATGAAAACCTCCAAGTACTAAATTAGAGCCTAGATCAGAGGCTGATCCCTATCTGGATTTAGTCATCTCCGAGGACATGGCAAGGCCGGTGTAGACTTTGTTTTTAACACAAATGTTAGGGTAGTACAATCTCTATAGATAAAAATGCACAAATTGTAAGTGTGCAGCTGGATGGATGTTCGTGAAGTGAACACACCCGTGTCGCCTGCACCCAGATCAGTAAACAAGCAGGACCTGCACCCCAGAAGTCCTCTTGTGCCTTCTTTCCATTCTCCCTGACTCCCACGTGTGATGCGTCTCCCGACTGCCACCCCACAGGCATGACGAGCTTGTGTCTGGACTTTCCATAAATAGAATTGTATGATATGCGCACTTTTGGTGCACGCCAGTTGCTCAGTATTGTGTTTGTGAGAGTCATCCATATCATTGTGAGTTGTCATTTATTCATTCTCATTGCTGTGTGACCCGACTCCAAGTAGTTAGTGTCAGAATTGCATTGTACAACCCAGATTTCGCATCTACAGCAAAACAGGTAAGTGAACTGTGGAATGTTTCTACAATAGAACACCAAGTAGGTCGTTAGGTCATGTCACCTTCCTGGCACATTGATGTTTGCTTACCAGCCAGGGCAGCTCACCTGAGCTTCGCTGCCCAGAGTTTCTCTGGAGGCATCATTACACAGCGTGACTGACTGAGTCATTGTCCCTGTGGTTGAGCGTACTCTCCAGCCCCTGCCCTGCTCCCTGGCTGCTGGCACCTTGTTTGGAGCAGTCTGCAGTCAGGTGGCTGGGCTTCTGGCACAGCCAGCTGCTGACACAGCCACCTCGTTAGTGTGAACACAGGGATGGTCAGCAACTACAGTGAGCAACTGGAACACATATTACTTGGGGTTATTTCCCAGGAACCAGGGACAAAGCCGGCTAAATTTGTCATTACGCGGCGGGGTGGTTTCCAGTTTGGGGATATTATGGAGAGTGCCACTGTGAACATGCTTGTACATCTCTTAGCAAACGTGTATGTGTTTCTGCTGGCCATGCTGCTGAGAGTGGAATTGCTGGTTCCCAGGGCATGCAGATAAGTGAGCTCTGAACGGTTTGCCAGAGTCGTTATCCTGGGCATTGATTTTCAAGTCACTTTGATAAAATATACCCTCAGATTATGAAGCTTGTATCTGAATCACTAGGTTATCTGAATATAGATTTCCATCGCAGCGCTTTCTGTCTTTCCAGTGTGGTGTGTGTGTGAGTGTTGGGGGTGGCAGGGAGACGGCAGTATAAGGGTGTTTGTTCCTTTGGTGTCTTACCTCAATGTACCAGAAAACAAGGTCCTAAAATCTGCTCTCTGTCCAACCTTAGCCTCTGATTTTCAGCAGTAATGCAAAGAGCAGACACCGCATGTTTGTGAACTCAGGGCTGTGGTGTGATGAGAAGGGTGGGGGTGCTGGTATCTTTGAGGTTTGCTGGTATCTATTGATCATCAGCCTTTGTAATCTCTTCTGTGACTGCAGTTCTTCGAGAGCAAGAGAAGAACTGGCCCTGCTATGAATGTAACCGCCGATTTATAAGCTCGGAGCAGTTGCAACAGCATCTTAATTCTCACGATGAGAAACTGGATGTATTTAGCAGGTATAACAATGGGGAAGGTTTCAAAAACTTATTTTGTCCAACTCTAGACTCATTTCAGTATTGCCTACCAGCTAATGAGTGTTTGTGTGTCTGTCTGTGTAGACAGGTAACCAGGTAGGCTGCTGATGGAAATTGCTTATCTTCTTCCACTCCCACTCCCACCCCATCCCCAGCCCCATCCCCATCCTCAGTTACCGCTGCTCTCTTTTCCAGCATAACCAGTACCCAGCAGTAGGAGAACCTTTGACCTTAGTTAAACCTCCCCTAACTCAAGATTGTGAACTATGAATTCTTGAGATAGCATACACCTTTGAAAAAATCTGCATCTCTGATTTTCAGACTTCTTTTAGTAGTAAATTCCTTCATTATATGTTTAATTCCACTATATAAAAAAGATAGATGAGGGAGAATCATACAGGATGGGGTAGGCCAGAGCCAGATGGGGTAGGCTTTATTGGTAATGGGAGGAAATTGGGATTTCATTCTAAGAAGTCTTTAGAGGATTCTAATCTGGGAGTATTGTGATGTCAATTATATTTTAAACTGTCACCCGGGATAAAAATAAAACCATTTTCACTAATTCTGGTGCAAGAGTGAAGACAGTGAGTTCAGTTAGATGCTCAGTCGACAGTTCAGGGGAAGAATGAGAGTAGTTCGGAACAGGAGAGTACCAATGGAACAGATTTATGGTCACCAACGTTTATAGGGTTAGAAAAGGGAAGAGATGGTGCTGAGTGGTGTTCAGGGAAGTGGGAAAGTAAATGTTCCAGGGAAGTACAGTATGGTTGCCTGCAACACTAAGAACTCAGCTTGAGGTTCATGGTCATGAATTTAAAATGCGACCACTAGCACGGCTGTGTGTCATTTTCCAGCTTCATTCACTGCGGGAGTGCCAGTGCAGCGTGGGCAGAGAGTTGGGTTGCATAGTATTGTGGTTTTGCTAAGCATGTACAACACAGCAAGAGAAATGAGGCAGCACTGGGGATGGAAGTCAAGAGCATACACAGGGGAGGGACTGCAGTGAATGACTTTGGAGTTTATGTGTGGATGAAGGGAGAGAAAATATCAAGAGGACATAGCACTGCCAACTGGTGATGGAAGACTGGATTGGTGCTGGTATTGCGGTGGAAGGATCGTTGAGTCCAGGTATTAGATGGGCTGAGCGGAAAGTTAGGAGATGGTGCCAGGCAGGGCAGGCGATGCACAGGTTTGAGATAATGGGGGTTCTGCACTTAGGATAACGAAGGGTAAGACCAGGGGAGTAAGTGTCTGAGGTGGGTGGAGGACACAGTGAGAGGTGAGTTGAATATATCCGTCTGTTCCTGGCTCTGCTAATTAGCACTTTTATATTATATTGTGATTTTTGGTTTATGTGCCTGGTGCCTTTGGTAGGCTTTGGACAGTGAAACCTGAGGCACACAACTTGCTATCTTTCATGCCTAGCATTGTGTGTTGATGCACGGTAGATGAAAATATTGGTTAGCCAACTGGTAAGAGAAACTTGAGACAATTCGGAAAATGTGAACTTTGACTAGATTTAAGAATTCCAAGCAAACTATCAGTGGTTTTTTTAAAAAAAATTTATTATTTTTATTCACTGTTGTACGTAAAACAATACCTGGCACAGGAAAAAGAAGTAGAAATAGCACATATTTGAAAGAGAAACAATACATATTTGGTGAATAAATGCATGAACTAACATCGATATTGAGTCCTGATTTTCTTCAACATGGGTACCACAAAAGCATAAAATTCATGGGGGAAGGGTAGGTATCATTTACCTTACACTTCCAACACCTAGGATGAAGCCTAGAGTATCAATGATGCTCATGGGATAGTTTTGGAACTAAAGACAATCCAGTAGGCAAGATGAGACATAGGTAAACAGAAAGTTAAATGACAAGCAGAATCATAATATGATGTTACAGTGGATGAAAGCATTATCTGGGCCAATTAGAAATTTCATTTGTAATTCTGTCTCTTTTCCTTATCTCAGGAGAGAATTTTAATCTCTCTGGGCCTCAATGTTCTTTTTTTTTCCCCCCTTTATTTTAGTTGTTGTTCTTGTACAGTTTTCTGTCAGTGGCTTTTTTAGGTGTGATAGTGGTGTTGTGTATGTGTATGCACACACACACACACACACACACACACATCTCCTTATGTTTTAGAGATCCATATGAAGTATTTATAGATGAAATGATGTCTGGGATTTATTTCAAAATAATCGAATGGGTATGTGTGGGGGAGAGTGGTAGGGTTATAGAGGGAACAAAACTGGCCATGAGTTGACAGTATTGAAATTAAGTCATGGGTACTTTGGGCTTATTATGGCAATCTCTACATTTGCCTAGGTTTAGAATTTTCCATTATAAAAAATATTTTAAAACTTCCTGGAAAAACATAATTTTTGTTCAATTGTTATATAGATGAGTGTAAGAATAAAACATGATCTAATTAATTTTATGCACATCACACATACACATCTTTTAAAAGAAGTTTTAGGGACTTCCTGAATCCCTTATATTAAGGAGTGTTTGTATGACAGAAAGCTGTTAAAGGGATAAAGTTTATTTGGTATTTACTAGGTACATTATGGAATGGTGGAATTAGAAATTTGTTCTGACCTTCCAGAAGCTTAGGGTGAAATAAGAAAGTTCTTTTGACTCTTGGAAAGCCACGTTTCTTGGAAGGAATCTGAGGTGAGCCAAGGGGAGGAGGAAGAACAGAATCTTGTCTCTGGGGTTGTACTCTGCTAAGGTGTGGTGTGTGATTTGAACACCGGCCAGCAGTGTCCACGTCATTATGGATGAATTAAAACATACACACAGACTACCGAGTCTGGTGGAGGAATAAGGACGACAGCATGGCTTTTCTCTCAAGAGGAGCCAAAGCCGTGGCCTCCGCCTTGACAGGCCTTTATTCTAATACTCTCTCTTTACGTTCCAAGATGGTTCTTCGTTCCAAGATGGTTCTTTGTCACTATCCCGGTTACAACAAAGGAGTCAATGCCCCTCATTACATCACAGAAGAAGGATATTAGCAAATGAATAGGCAGCCAGTTACACTGGGCCTGCAGGTTCTGCATGGATTTTAGGAAGTTACAGTAAGCATTTGCAGGATGAGGGAATTTTTAGCAAAGAGCAAACTTCAAAACAGCTTAGGTATATTGCAAATCTGATTACCCACGAGGGAACCTATCTGTGGGCGTGGGTCCTGTGCATTTCCAAGTGGGAGCTGGGCCTACGCCACGCAGAAGGGTCTGCCACAGGTATGTTCTGTCCTGTCTGCACTTCCCGCATCAGTTCAGAGATGTGTTCCAGCTTTCAGGAACAAAATAGTGTCAGCGCTTTAAATTTTTATAGTTCCTTTTTTTCTGAGTAATTTAAGACATCCCTTTGAGCAGTACAGACAGCAAAGATGAGAAATTTAGAAAGTGTGTACTAGCAAAGACAATGGTTTCAATTAGAAAAAGAATTGGGAAAAATATTATAATAAAGTGAGAGGAAAATCAAGATTTGGGAAAAATATTTTTTGTGGAATGTTATGTAACCGTGACTGTTTATAACCCCAATCTCTTGTCCCCAGAACAAGATGCAGAGGAAGGGGACGAGGCAAGAGGCGATTTGGCCCAGGTCGACGGCCAGGGCGTCCTCCCAAATTTATCCGCTTGGAAATAACCAGTGAAAACGGGGAAAAGTGTGATGATGGCACACAGGTACTGGGGCGGACAGGAGAGAGCCCCTACTCAGGTGCTCCCTTAGAGGACTGGCCAGAGCTGTTACTGGGTTTAGTGCAAATGCCCCTCAGAGGCTGACAGTGCTGTTGTGCCAGCCCTCAGCTGCCTGTTAGTTCAAGGGTGACTAGGGAGAGGCAAAGAAAAATATATTTGCAGATATTACTTAGAACAAAACTCCTACTTTCTTGTCCTAAGTATTTGATTTTTTTTGAGATATTATTGAAGGACTCTGTTTAATTAGTGTAAAAATTAAAATTGTAATGCTCCAGAAGAGCTCTGTCACAGTCCTTTCCTCATGAAGCGATCTGGAATATATCATAGTTTTTACTTCCTATGGATACTTATCTAATTAACTTTCCCAGAAGGAGAATATTTTTTCTGAGCATTATGACGCCAGCCATTTAAAAAATAAGCAGTAATTCTAAACCTTAGCTGACAATCCTTTTAGAACTAATCTCTGTCTAGGTAAGGAAATAATTCCTGGTTATTGCAATTGCAGGATTTGCTACATTTTTCCCCCAAGGAACAGTTTGATGAGGCTGAACCAGCCACTCTGAATGGGCTGGATCAACCAGAACAGACAGCTCTCCCGATCCCTCAGCTGCCTCAGGAAACCCCGTCTCCTCTGGAGCAGGAGTCGGAAGCTCACAGCCTGCACCTGCAGCCCCAGCATGAGGAGAGCGTGCTGCCCACCCCGAGCACCCTGACGGCTGATGACATGCGCCGGGCCAAACGCATCCGAGTAAGTGGGAAGCAGAGCCCCTCCCTCACTAGGTGCTACCTTTCTCCAGGCAGCCAGCTGGAAAGATGCTGTGTTTTCCAACCTACTTATTCACCATCCACTTCAGACTCTTGCATCTAGCTTAATTACACGCTCGATCCCCTCACCTTGGAAGGAAGAGTTAACTATTTCTCAGTGTCTTCGTGTCCTGTGGCAGGCTGGGTGGCAGGTCCCAGAGTCGATCCGTTTAGTGCGGGCACAAAAGCTGGACCTTTGGTAGCACCTGGGTGGGTCTTACTACAGTAGGGTAGCTGTCTGGATCCCTAAACTCACAGGTTGGAAATGGAAAAGTAAGTACATTTATTGGTAGTAACTATTTACATTTAAGCTAAGCTAATCCATGGCTAATCATAGCTCTGAAGTTAATGTTGGGTAACTTCATTTCATTGTCTGCATTTTCCAAGGGGAGACTGGCCAGTGTCATTACTCATCAGGGAAAGTGGACCTGCGTCCCAGTTGACGTGGCAGGTGCAACCCCCATACCCAGGACAGCCGGACTGTAGGCTCCAGGTCAGGGAGGAGGTCAGCATCTCACCCATGTGACCTGCATGGTGACTTCAGGCCACATGGCTTCCAGGGCGGATGTGTTTTGTTCTGGTTTCACAGACAGCAGCGAGGCTGAGTTAGGAGCTGCCGGGGATGCATGTGGAGAACCTTACGGGTTTGAGGAAAGTGCCTGGGCTGACAGTTTGCATTCAGGAAATAATTATTTAAGTTCCTGTGGTTGCGAGCAGGGCGTGTAGAGACTTTTATTAGTACTTGATTTGTGGATGATGGGGCTTTTTTGTGTAACTTTCCAGGCTTTACAGTTTCTAGATGGATCATGGCTTTAGCTTATGTTTCTCTTGGGCTTCTGACTTGCATGTGTGTGGCTTATATTTCTTTCAGTCTTCTTATTTGCCTGTATGCTAGAAGGGACCTTGAAAAATAGTCTAGTCCATGCCTTCATGTAAAAATGCATTTAAACATCCATAGCTATGTGATAGTGTTGAAGGGCTCTACGCCCTCTGAGGCCGAACAGCTTTGGCGAGGCACCTGCAGTGGAAGCGTACAGCACTTTCAGCTCCATATATAGCATTTCAAAAGGATATACAAACATATATAAAGACAGACCAGAAAGGCAAAAAGCTATGAACCAATGCCTTCCCATCCCTCATTCTACATTATTTCCCAGTCTGCATTGCACTCTTTTGCCCAATTACTGTCTTTTCTGCTTTGGCCATTCTGATTTTTCACTAAGTCCGTAGAAATGCTTCCTAGATGTAATTTTTTTTTTTTGAGGGAAAAAAAAAACCCCTAAAGCCCACATGTATAGTGAAGTTGTAGCTATGCAAGCATAAGCTGGCCACGGTTGTACTTGTATTCTTGAATGAGTCGGGTTACTGGTTTTGGTACAGGGTTTCTTGTGTCAAAGCAAAAGCTGTGTGCATGTGGCTTTTGCAGAGGTCAGTCTTAGTTAGGTATTTTTTCCTTTCATACATTCTAAAAAGTAGGGCTATGTATTTTTTTCATCTTTTCTATCCAGGTTGGTAATGACCAACTGAAAGGAAGTCTTCCAATCCAATTGGTAATGTAACTATTTTTCTCTCCTCTAATGCTGCCTGCTCAGTTGGAGCTGCAGGTAGGTTTTTTTCCTGTGTTTTACATAACAGAATGTTATTTAAGTGTTTGCCTTACCTGCTGTTCTTTGCAACCTGTACTTACTAAATCCTGGTAGAAACTACAGTTTGGTTGCTACAGTAAATGCAAATTAGTCAATGGAGAATGATGATTTATTTTCCAATAGATCAGCGAGTAAATTGTGGGCTGCAGATTCCTCATGTACGAAACGAAGGGTTGGACTAAGTGATCTCCAAGGCCCCTTCTGGCTGCAGGACAGTGTGCTTGACTTATGGGTGGTATTGCATTCTGACTGCGCGTTCGGCGCTGTGCTGTGTACACAGCAGAGTGTCGCGGGGTGCCATCCTGTAGGAGTCTAATTACAGTCTAATTGGGGAGATACTGCTACCATAACGGGGCTTCCACTTCAGTGCTATGTTTAAAAATATAGCCTGTAATTGTTTCGGGAATTTGAAAGAGTGAAAAGCCAAAAAAAAAAAAAGGAAAAAGATGAAGGAGTCAGGGAAATTCATAGATGAAGTGAGACATAAACTGGTCCTTGAAAGAGAGACAGGAAGATGGTCAGCTGTTTCTAAGGAGGGTGGCCATCGGACAGAGGCCCAGACACCGGGACGTGCTCAGTGTGGCTACGGGGCAGTGCACATGCTGGCTGGACCCTGGGCTGGGACAGCAGGGAGGGACAGCAGTGAGTGAGATCTACTGGGCAGGGCTTTGAATGCAGGGTCAAAATTGTATGAAAATCAATCAATAACTTAGGCTTCTTTAGCTATTAATATTAAACTGTAGAAACATATTATGGTCTTTGCAAAGAATCTGTTGTCTCAGACTTAATTTCATTTTAAGTCAAGTCCCTCATCACAGATTTTTGCCACACCGTTTGGGCACCCTGAGAGCAACTGATGTGCCATCCAGTGTGGTGTGGTTGCCTGGCTGTCACTTGGGGACCAGAATACCCGTGATGGATCTGTCCGGGCTGCCTTCACTATTTCTCATGATTTCTCCCAGAAAGGTGTGCCAGAGCTGTAGCTCTGAACTATGGAAGATACCGAAGGGTAGAGTCGGCCTGTAGGCGGGTCAGAGGGTCGGAGCAGTTTCAGTGCTCACTGCCTTGTGACGTGAGCGTTACCTCAGCATCATTAGATCAGAGCAATGCAATCTGGTTTCTAAGTACTTAGACAATATTCACGGCTCCGTGGAAATTAAAAATCTGATAAGAATAAGATTTGTCCATAAACTCGGAAAGTGGAGCCAGGTGGCTGCCCAGTTTAAATCAAGTGTCTGAGGACACTCACACTAATCAGCAGTGACAGAAGAGTTATTAGCATAATGGATCGAGACAAAACTGCCTTCTAGGTTTGGCACCCAAGGACAAACAGAATCCCCAGTGAGGCGGAGATCAGGTGTTGTGTGCTGCATCTTCCCTGGGAAACTCGGATGAACTTGGGTGGATGAGGAAGTGATTCTTACATGCCACCAGCACTCCGAATCTTGACTCCCTGAACCTCGGCAGAGCATTTGTTTATTTGCAATATTTCCACAACGTTTTGAAAGTTGCCAAAATACTGAGAGCTTCTATGTAAAGTAAGGCTCTGTAGAGTGAAAAGATGAGGCACCTGCTAGTCTTTAGATCAGCTAAAGCAGTGCAATGAAGTGAAAGAAAGCTCTGTGACGGATTCGAGAAAGGTCTGTTCTGAAAGATCTCTGCAGATGCCATAGAAAAGAATGTTGAAGTAATTCTTTTTGATTTTCATACGAAATAGGTTTAATTGCCAAACTTTTACTGAACACTCCGTATGATATAAGGTATTTTCTAAGGGCTCTAGATACAAAGGAGAGTAAACCCTGATGCACCCCAGCAGCATCCCTGGTCAGCTTGGGGGCACGAGAGTTACTGGCTCTCTGCTCAAGACACACGAGTTATATGTCTCTCCGAGCCCTGGGTGAGGAGCCCTGAGAAGGAGGTTTTCTGTTGTAAAGTAACGAGGTTCAGAAATTTCACGAAATCAAAAATGATTATTTTGCTTTTCCCTACATGGTTGCTTTACATCAAATTTAATTTAGAAGTTGCTACTTGTAAGTAATTTGAAATTAAGGGTTGAAACCTTGTTCATTGTACTTTTTTTATTGCACAAATAATGCATTAAGAGCTCCACTAATCCTTCAGTTACTATCCCCTTATACTTACATAAGCATACCCATTCACATATCTATTTTTTGAGGGATTTTTTTCATATTTTTGTGAATGAGGCTTCATTATAACTAAAGTATTGATCTGTATTATCTGTGTGAAAGATGATTCTGTTCATCTGCTCTGAGTGTGAGTTGTTTTTCCAGTAGTAGTGATGAGTTTGCAACAAGTATCCGAACTCTCTCATTTGGATCCTCCATGTCACCTGCATGAGTTTACTGGCTGATCAACATGAGAAGTGCAGCCTGTGACTGAGAAGGGGGAGGGGACAGAACCGTTGGGTCTAGACAGGGAGGGTGCAAGGCGATGAGCCTGACTTGGTTATTAGCATGGCGTTCTAACCATGGAACTAACTAGCTACGTCGAGAACTTGTCCTCTGCATTTTCTAAGCTGGGGTTAAGTGCACGTGCGCCGGTGATGTGTGCTCATACACCTTTTCTCCTGAACACACATGTTCATGTACATCTGTACCGTTTGCTTCTCTTTCCATTCTGCTTTCTTAAATTGACATACAATTCACTTACCATAAAAATCACCCTTTATGGTGGTTTTTAGAATATTCCCACAGTTGTGTGACCTCAGCACCATCTAATTTCGGACCATTTCGTCACCCTCCAAAGAAGACCCCTCACCATCGTCTCCCTCACCCAGCCCCTGGCAAGTGCTACCCTTCACTTCTCCTTACCACATTTTATTTTACTGAACATTTTAATCGAGCTTCGAATTCTTCTTCTCAAGGACTTGCACAAGTAACATTTGGCTGGCTTGCTCCAGCCTTGTTCAGGCACGTGCGACTTATCCCAAGTCATTTCTCCCAAATCTTCAATTTTTAGCCTCTGTCACTTTGGGATTTGTTTTCTCGAACGAGTTTTCTATTGGAAATTCGCTTTTTGAATGTTACTTAAATCCTTTCATCAGAAAACACATGTACATAGATGCAAAACAAAACAGGGAAAATGTTTGTCTTTTCAAGGTGAACTTCTTTGAGATGGCTTCATTTTTAATGTCTCACCAGAGAAGTCTTTTTTCAACTGTGTGTCCTAACTTTAATTTCTATGGGAACTCTGTGATGGCAGAGATCACCCTCTTTCTCTCTAAATGTGTGAGCCACACATTTAATTTCCTCACTAAATAATCACATTTGTGTGTGTCTTTCAGAATGCAGCTCTTCAGCATCTGTTTATTCGGAAGTCCTTCCGGCCATTCAAGTGCTTGCAGTGTGGGAAGGCCTTCCGGGAAAAGGACAAACTGGACCAGCACTTGCGCTTCCACGGGCGGGAGGGGAACTGCCCGTTGACCTGCGACCTCTGCAACAAGGGCTTCATCAGCAGTGCGTCCCTGGAGAGCCACATGAAGCTCCATTCGGACCAGAAGACTTACTCTTGCATTTTCTGCCCCGAGTCCTTCGACCGCCTCGATCTGTTGAAAGATCACGTGGCCATTCACATCAACGATGGCTACTTCACCTGCCCCACTTGTAAGAAGCGGTTCCCAGATTTTATCCAGGTGAGTGTCTGCTACTGGCATTGCTGAATGCCTCCTTCTTTTGGTGAAATAAACTGAGTTTTTGTGAAATTGAGACTGCCCGCCACCTGCATTTTCATCTCTTCTTTGTCACAGCTTCACAGTTGAGAGGAATTTTTGCAATCAAAATGCTTTTGTTAAACACAAGGTTACTGTGACCCTTCTAAATAACCTTCTTAATTGCCCAAATCAGACATTGGCACTTAAACGTTTAAGTAGTATGACAAGTAGTGAACCCTCTTATCTGATTATAATGTTTAAAAAGTGGGTACTGGCAAAGATGAAAGACATTTGCTTCCATTTCCTGGCCTGGGGACGTTGTCTTCCTGCCACTGTTCTCCTGTTCTGTTTCACTAAGGTCCTGTATTTCAGAGGAAAACAAAGAGAAAGTTGTTACATAATATACTTTCCTGTGGAGCACTGGTCTCCTTCCCTGTACTGTGTTCTGGAGCAATATGGGCGAGGACAAATTCCCTACGTATTTATGATTTCACTTGGATTTAGAGTGATTGTATTGTTATATGCTGGTCAGTGAATAATTTAATTTAAATATCTAGTAAAAAATAGTCTTTTTAAAAAAAATTTCCAAAGCAAAAGTAGTCTATGATTTAATCACAGTTCTGCTAGTTTTGGAAGTCTTGGTAATTTTATCACTTCACACAAACGATGAGAAAAGTTGCCCTAAGACAGACCCTGCCGACAAAAGATAATAATGAAGCAAACTGTCTTATAGGAGTGGTTTGCTCTGACTTACCGCCTGGCCCCCACCCACAATGCTTGTTTGGAGATCGATGGCTAAGAGAGCTCAAGGCCACATGGCTTTATTTAAATTACCTAAAAGTACAGGGAGTAAGTCCCAGTGAAGGGGACATAATGCTGGCATCGGCTTGTCCTTACAAATGGGTAATGTGTTTTATATCATCCAATTCATGTCTTTATTTCTTCAGAACCTGATTATATGGAAAGATATGAAAGAACCTATTACTAAAAGGGGCTAAATTGTTTCTGTACAAGTTGGAAGTAGGAAAAGTGAGAAAGAATGATTTTTTGTCTTCCTGTAGGTATTTTTTTTTTTTTAGCAAGATTCATTTAAGTCCTAGGGAACTCTGCTTTTAATCTTACAAAAAAAAAGAAAAGAAAGTGGGTTCCACATAATCAGGGCTTTGCATGCTTTCTTCCTCCTCTTTAAGTCATATGGGAGGTTGAGATTTGTAAGGCTTCTGGCTACTTGTTTTGTCACTTTGTGGTAGGGAGAGAGAGAGAGAGAGAGAGCGCGTTTGTGAGAGAGTGTGTGTGGCTGGCAGAGGCCAATTGTCAATCACATCGGATTGGATGACACCGCCTGGTTGACGAAGTCCATGGCAATGCTTTGGGCGCCCTCTAGTGTTGATGAGCTGCCTTCTGTCATTTCCTTTGGTACCTGAGTACCCTTTTTCTGTCTTCTCTGCCAGGTGAAGAAACACGTGCGCAGCTTCCACTCAGAAAAGATCTACCAGTGTACTGAGTGTGACAAGGCCTTCTGCCGTCCTGACAAACTGCGACTCCACATGCTGCGACATTCAGACCGCAAAGATTTCCTGTGTTCTACGTGTGGGAAGCAATTTAAGGTGTGTGAGCGGTGAGCAGCCCGGGCTGGTTCCCACGGCCCCTGCAGTCACGCCCCAAGAAGGATCAGCGCCTGTTTGTTTCATCAGCTTATCACCTACTTTCAAAGAACTCATGTTTGTGTTAGTTATTATGATCAAATTAAGGAAAGAAACTCACTTTAGTTTCCCCAAATTTTTAATTCAAATCCCCAGACAAATGGAGTGGTAATGCATCTCCTAAGAGAATCTGAATGTATGATGAATAGAACTAAATTGCTGTTGAGGAATTCCTAATCGAACAATCCATTTGCTTATCAAATCAAGAAAATTTTATTGAGCATTTGTTAAGTCCGAGAGCCTGATCACTGAGCCTTGAAGGCGGCAGGGCTGTCCTGACGGAGGCAGCAACTTTGCAGGGTGCGGAGAGGGCTTAGGTTACTCTGGGGAATGTTAATGACTCCAGGATTAGGATAAAAAATAAATTCAGTGACCTGCCTGGAATTTAGAAGAAGCAAAGGAAAAAGCCACGTGAGACTCAGAGATAGGAGTTAAACAAACAGAATAAAAACAAAAAATGCTTCAGGGGGAGATCAGAGGATCCTACAAAGATGTCATTGAGGGATACCAACTGAATATGTTTGTAGGTCGTGTTGCCATGCAAACTGGAAAAAAGTCAGAAGCGGGTTTGGGGGGGAATAATTTTACAAGGGTGCAGTTGTGTGCAATGTGGCAACATTAAAGAGAATAGAAGTCATTTTCAAAGCTTAAGCTTTGTGGCACGTGTGTTAGGATCACTGCATGGCTTTTCATGTGTAGTACATGCTTTGGAACTCTGTGAAGGACTAGTGTGAAAGGTGTAAGTGGGCCTACGTTTTTCCAACTTGTCTAAAGGGATCCCTGTTTGTGATGCTGACTGGTAGGCTGTCTATCTTACCCATTTAACAGTTTTTTATTATTTTGTGCCAGATATCACTTTAGCACCTAGGCATATAAAAAAACCCAACAAGTTTTCTGCTTCTATTTTACTTCTATCCAATATATTAGACAGGGTTCAGTTAGAGGAGCCAAACCAGTCTGAGTATTATGGAATAAGGGATTTTCCTGTAGGAAGAAGACCTTAATTGTAGGAGAAGATGGAGAAGTAAGAGTCTGAAAGGCGAAGCTGAGGATCAGAGAAAGGCTGTCAACGCACGTTTGCGGAAGCCTGCCTGGTCTGGGCACGCAGATGGGAACTCGGGAGTCTGGGAACCCGGGCACTTCCAACTGCAGGGTGGGCCTGTGAAGGAGAGCTGGTGTGTCGCTGCACGTGGTAGTGGCCAGGGACTCGGCCAGCAGGCTGGTGGTCAGGAAGAGAGCTGGCGGCTGCATAAGAGAGAGCAGAGATGCTCTGGAATCTCCGCATCTGACCCGGACACGGTGGCTGCACTGTGCTTCCACCTTCCAGGCTGCACCGAAAAATGGGAGGAGCTGGTCTGGCAGAAAGGTTCAGAATCTTCCTAAGGAACGGTTTAATCACATACCCAAGAACAGAGCCTCACTGGATACAGGAACTGGCACTTCTTAAATTTTGTTTTTATTCAGGATGGGCTCTGCCTAGTTTTTTTTCCCTATGGATTAACATCAGCATATGTCACTAGATTAGATCATCACACTGGACCTGGACCATACGCTCTGCGTATGAGCAAACTGCGAAATCGGTCACTTGAACCTCAATCCAAATGATAAGACAGTTTTACTTAAACTCATTTTGGATTTAGAGGAGTATCATCATGTTTGTTAAACGTGTGGGGATTGAGTGCGCACAGGGCTTCGTAAATCTAGTGTTACCTGCCATTTGTTACCAATTGTCCTGTAGTTCATACTGCCAGACTTATCCTGTGTGCCCTTTGATCTTTTCTATGTAAGTGCGGAGCCCTTTTCCTTTCTCAAACATCAGTGTCTTTCAAACTGAAGGCTCTGGGATGCGCAGGGTTGTTCCTAGTCACTCTGGCCTCGTGCCCGTGAGTCCCAGCGCTGCCGTAGCCCCTCAGATGCTTCTTGGTAGGTTGTGGTCACTACTAACTTGCATTGAGTTTTTTTATACCCCTGTAATTAAAAAATTTCTATCTCCGCTTCTCACTTCCCTGCCTTTTCAAAAATCTTCTCTCAACAGCGAAAAGACAAACTACGGGAACACATGCAAAGAATGCATAATCCTGAGCGGGAGGCCAAGAAAGCAGACCGCATCAGCCGCTCCAAGACGTTCAAGCCCCGCATCACATCCACCGACTACGACAGCTTCACGTTCAAGTGCCGCCTGTGCATGATGGGCTTCCGCAGACGAGGCATGCTGGTCAGTGCCCGTGGCTCTGGTTCCGCCTGCCGTCCTCCGCTCTGTCCGTTTCTGCTTCCTGGTGATGGCCTTTGTACCACATTCTGTACAGATTCGTCACTGGGTTTTGTCTGTGGCTAGTGGGGCAAAGCCAGGGGCAGACAGTTCCCGATTTGGAGTTTTGTCCTTCCCGGTCTCCATTTGTCCTCCTTTGCCACAGTTCATTGGAAGAGGTCTATAGCTATCCCTTTTCATTACTAGTTTTGTTTGCTTTACCCTTCTCAGTCTCTGGTCTTACCGTGTTTTATTTCCCTCTTCTCGTTTGTGTTCCGGAATGTAACTTTCTCGTGGGGTCTCTGCCTTCTCCCCGAATGTTTCCTGGATGTCTCTCTTTTCTGGGTAGGAGACAGCAACAGGAGACAAGTCTTCAGCGAAGCAGGGTGGGACCAGTTTAGCTGAAACGTCAGGGCAGCCAGAGTGAGCGAGTCCTCGAATAGCAACGTAGTTTTGTTATAACGCTGCTGAGATGCCAAGAGGAACTTAATTCTTCTTCCTGTCCATTAGCCTGTAGTAAAATTGGTTTTATGACACGTTGTTTTGCTTAAAGTCACAGAACTTACTGACAACGTTAAGTGAGGACTTTGTATTTCTACCAGGAGCTGAAGTCATGGAGCATTATTTAAACTGCAGGCCCTTACTTTTTATCTTGTTTGGGGTCCCCTCTAAGGCTAGGGCAGGAAATAATGAAAGGCGGGTTTGCATCCGGAGAGTTCGCCAAAGAAATTCCTGCTTCATAACTTCCATTTTTCCAACAGCCGTCCTTTCATCAAAGACTACTAGCGGGCTCCACAGTGACCCAGTTCCCCTTCAGTAACTTGCTGACTCCCTGTCGACAGTGGCTGTGCATGCCTTGGTGTCAGGTGGGCCTGGCAGTGCTGACTCTGGCCAGATGCCTTCTCGTTTGGGGCACTGCGTGAGAGAATGTCAGCTTCTGGCAGTCCCTGTCAGAGGTGTCCCTTTAGCTTCTGTTCCTGATGGGGTCTCTTTTTCTTTTTCCCTTTAGGTAAATCACTTATCAAAGAGGCACCCAGACATGAAGATAGAAGAGGTGCCAGAGTTAACTCTACCCATCATAAAACCCAACCGTGATTACTTTTGTCAGTACTGTGATAAGGTAAATGGAAGCTGCCCTCAGCAGGGCGTCTCAGTGGGAGCCCCGCCGAAGCCAATTTGTCTGCATGTAGGACTCTGTGCTAGGGCCTTGCAGTTACTCTCCACAGATGGTTCCTTGTCTCTCGGTATTTTTCCATTCCGACAAGAAAGGGCAAGAAGTGTAGCCTCATTTTAAGCCATCATTTTTTCTTCCGAATTAGTTGACTTAGTTTTGTTGTTCATTCTCTCTGTGACTTTTATTACAAAAGAAGAGTCTCATTACCAAGAGCTTAGTACATGGATTCATTTAAAATTTCTAAGCACCCAGTTTGTAAAATATATGATGGAGTTTGGATTTGTAGAAGACTGAGTAGGGACTGAAAAAGTTCTGTGGTGGAGTACTCTGTTTGTACTATTTCATTCTTTATTTTTGCTCATTTGTTGTTTCACTGTAATGCTGTTTCCTTACACAATGTAGCCATGTCAGCGTAACTATAAGCGTTGTTTTCAGCGTAGATTCACCACTGCAGGTGCTTGTTGCTGTGAGACTTTCTATTTTGGAAGGTTCCCTGGCACCTGGTGGTCAGCTGTTAATGTATACATCACACGAGGGCTGCCTCAAGACAGGCTGAAGGAGGCCCTGGCCTTAGAAACGGTTCTCTCTCTGTGACTATGAATCCACCTCCTAAACTCTAGAGTAAAGGCTATTTTTACTAGTGCTATCTTAGAGATGTAAGTTCAGGGAAGATGCCTGGTATATCTAGATGATGTCCTTATTTTATTCTAATTTGTGTTACATCCCTATTATCTCATTAGATCTGTTTATTTGGGGCTACATGGTATCTATTTTATCTTGGGCTACACTCATCTCTTTCTCATTTCCTTGTAAGGAAATTGTTAGATGGTTTGCTTTAGACAGGAAAGTGGAACTGTATATTGCTGTCATGGCAAAGCGTTTGAATTTGTAGGTTTATAAAAGTGCCAGCAAGAGGAAAGCCCACATTCTGAAGAACCATCCCGGGGCCGAGCTCCCACCAAGCATTCGGAAACTGCGCCCTGCGGGCCCTGGAGAACCCGACCCCATGCTGAGCACCCACACGCAGCTCACGGGCACGATAGCCACCCCTCCTGTCTGCTGCCCCCACTGCTCCAAACAGTACAGCAGCAAGGTAAGGGACGGTGTCTGACCGACTGGAACCAAGGCCACGATTCAGGACTCTTGAGAGAAGGTGCCTTCTGCCAGATGCTCTGATGGCTCCTGACTTGATGGGGGACTGACGGAGGTGCTAAGGAGCTGTTTCCTGAGGACAGGCTAGGAAGAGCCTATGGTGGCCTCTCCCCAGAATGAGCACCATGTGGTGGCCTGACCATGTGACTGGGTTCCTTGTTCCTTAGCCCACCCCCTAAGGGTCTCCTACGGGCACAGTCCACGCTCAGGGCTCATGAGCGCAGACTTCCAGAATTACTGGATGGGAACTTGAGTGATAGTTCTTGAAAAGGGGCTTGTTGTGGCTGGGGGTCTTGTGATTGACTGCTGCAGGTGTTGGTGGGAGTAGAGGGTGCCGGGGGGTGGGATGGGGTGGAGGTATTCCTACCTTGACAGATGGTGTGGGGCCATGTGATTCTTTAATTTCTTTTCAGCCTTATCTTTTCCCCCCTTTCATAGCATTGTGCCTCTTTAGGAAGGGTAGAGTTGGCATCGCTCTGTTTTTTTTTTTTTTTTTTTTTTTTAAATGGATAACATAAGAGACTTTAGGAACGTTTGGAGGGTTTGCATGTGAGAAAGACTGAAAATGACTAATTCCAGTAATTATCCTTGGTTTTTGCCATGCTTTTTCAGACCAAGATGGTACAACACATTCGGAAGAAGCACCCAGAGTATGCCCAGCTCCCTAATGCTTTGCACACGCCCCTGACGACAGCTGTGATCAGCGCCACTCCTGCCGTTTTAACCACAGACAGCGCCACGGGAGAGACTGTGGTGGTAAGTGCGGGACTGGTCAGCACACCGCATCGCCTTCAGTGCTCTGCATGCCTTTCAATGCCAAAGCCAGGTCTATCTTGTTATTTAATTGGCCGCAAATGTAGCCCATTGTGCTTATGATGCTTATGATTGGGTCTCCTCTGTTAAAGGGGTAGCAAGAAATTTTCAGTGTTGAACTTTCAGTCAAGATGGCAGCATAGGCAAAGATGGTTTGCCTCTTTATACAACCACATCAAAATTGCAACTAAAATAGAACAACCACCACTCAGAACCATCAAAAATTACATTGAATGGAAGTCTGACAACTATGGAATGAAAGAGACCACATCCATCCAGACTGGTAGGAGTGGTGAAGATGTGCAAAGGGCTAGTCCCTCATCCACATGTGGTGGATAAAAATTCAGGAGGGATATCTCTGGAGCAAGGAGTCCCAGCCTAACACCAGGCACCCCAGCCCAGGGTTCCAGTGCCAGAAAGATAAGTCTCCACAACTTCTGGCTGCAAAAATTAGCAGGGTTTGAATTGGTGGATGAGATTGCTGGAGCCCCAAGCAGTTTCTCTTAAAGAACCCACACATGGACTCACCTACTCAGACTCACACTCCCTAGCACTGGAGTAGCAGCTTGAAAGGCACCAGTGGTATATAGGGAGGGACTGAAGTGTCTGGCATCAAGGCAAGCAGAGGCCATTGTCCCTTTTCTAAACCCTCCCTGAACAGAGCCAACAAGCTGGCACCATATCTGAGACTTCAACAGCCTGGCTAAAACTGTTTGACCCACCTTGGAGATCCCCAGAGACTCTGCCCCACCCAACTTACAGGCCCACCCAAGCTACTTCTCCATATGAATAACTGATCATGGCTCATGCTTCACAACTTCCTAAATCCTCTCAAACAAGCAACATCTGGCCTCAGCCAGAGGCCCAGCCCTCATAGTAGCCAGGCTAGATTCATAGCTTTGCCTGGGAATCTCCAAGCCCTGCACAAGTGGCAACCATCACAGATTGCTTTACAGCTCAGGCAGGGTGTCCTGGGCAAAACACAGGTCAGGGCTGACCTTGGCCTGCACTATCTGGGAAACCCCAAGGCCAGTGCACCCAGCAGACAGCTATAGACCATGTTGGAACACACTACCCTGACTCTGCACAGCTGACCCTCCATGGAGAGCAGAGGTGGGTGGTAAGTGGTCATAGCCAGTTCTTGCAGCTGACTAGCCTGGGTAAATCCCTCCCATTGAATTGCCGACAGCAGCCAAGCCTCAACTACAAGCAGAAGGTGTACTCAGCTGTCACAAAGGGTGCACTTTGAGTACCCAGCTTCGGTGATAGGGGAGGCTGTGCCACTGGACCCTATGGGACATCTACTGCATGAGGCCACACTACCAACACACAGAGTCAAAGCAGCTCTACCTAATACCCAGAAACAAACACAGGGAGGTTGCCAAAATGAGATGAAGAAACATGGCCCAAATGAAGGAACAGAACAAAACTCCAGAAAAAGAGCTAAACAAAATGGAGATAAGCAATCTATCAGATGCAGAGTTCAAAACACTGGCTATAAGTATGCTCAAGGAACTTAATGAGGACCTCAGCAGCATAAAAAAAGATCCAGTCAGAAACGAAGGATACACTAATTGAAATAAAGAACAATTTAACAGTAGATTGGATGAAGCCAAGAATCAAATCAGTGATTTGGAACATAAGGAAGCAAAAAGCAACCAATCAGAACAATAAGAGAAAAAAAGAATCCAAAAAAAAATGAGGATAGTATAAAGCAGCCTCTGGGACAACTTCAAGAGATCCAACGTATGCATCATAGAGGTACCAAAAGGAGAAGAGAAAGAGCAAGAAATTGGAAATCTATTTGAAAAAATGGTGAAAGAAAACTTCCCTAATTTGGTGAAGGAAAGACATGCAAGTCCAGGAAGTACAGAGAGTCCCAAACAAGATGGATGTAAAGAGGCCCACTCCAAGACACATCATAATTAAAATGCCAAAGGTTAAAGATAAAGGGACTATCTCAAAGCAGCAAGAGAAAAGCAGTTTGTTACCTATAGGGGAGTTCCCATAAGACTGTCAGCTGATTTCTCAAAAGAAACTTTGCAGGCTAGAAGGGATTGGCAAGAAATAATCAAAGTCCTGAAAAGCAGGGACCTGCAGCCAAGATTGCTCTTCCCAGCAAAGCTATCATTTAGAATCGAAGGGGAGATAAAGAACTCCTTAGACAAGAAAAAACTAAAGGAGTTCCTCGTCACCAAACCATTATTATATGAAATGTTAACGGGACTTGTTTCAGAAAAAGAAAATAAAAACTACGAACAATAAAATGGCAAAAAACATAAGCATATCAACAATTAAATCTAAAAAATAAACTAAGCAAACAAGTACAGAGACAGAATCATGGATACAGAGAGCGTTTTGGTGGTTACCAGATGGGAGGGGAGTTTGGGGGAATGGGTGAAAAGGTGAGGAGATTGAGAAGTATAAATAGGTTATTACAGAATAGCTATGGGGAAGTAAAGTACAGTACAGGAAATGGAGCAGCCAAAGAACTTATATGCATGACCCATGGACATGAACAAGGGTGGGGGGGTTGCCTGAGAGAGTGGGGGATGCTGGGTGAAGGGGGGACAAAGGGGTAAAACTTAGCACATAGCATAATCAATAAAATATAATTAGGGCCCTGGCTGGTGTAGCTCAGTGGATTGAGTGTGAGCTGCGAACCAAAGGGTCACAGGTTTAATTCCCAGTCAGGGCACATGCTTGGGTTGTGGGCCAGCTCCACGCAAGAGGCAACCACACATTGATGTTTCTCTCTCTCTCTTTCCTTTTCTTCCCCTCTCTAAAAATAAATAAATAAAATCTTAAAAAAAAAATATATATATATATATAATTAAAAAAAGAAATTTCCAGTGCTGCTTATTGTCTGCAAGATTGTTGGAACCTTGGGCTATCTCTGTGGGTCCTGATGTAGACAGAGATCTATAGATATATAGGTAATCTTCCAATATCTCCTCATTTTGGAATTTCTTCCATCTAAGCTCAGGGCTAATTTGTAAGTTCCATGATCCACCAGTGATACAAATTAAATTTCTGTAGGATTTAAGAGCACTGAAGTTATCAACTAATGTGTTTTGTGTCAATTTTGTAGACAACAGACCTGCTGACTCAAGCCATGACAGAACTGTCCCAGACCTTAACAACAGATTACCGAACGCCGCAAGGGGACTACCAGAGGATCCAGTACATCCCTGTGTCACAGTCCACATCTGGTCTTCAGCAACCTCAGCACATTCAGCTTCAAGTGGTGCAAGTGGCCCCGGTACTGGACTGCGTTTATTTCCCTTTACCTACATGAATGCCGTATTGTCACCAGTGAATAGAGCACCGAGGCTAACCAAAGCAGCCGGCTCCCAGAGCCGGCATGGGACCCTACCTATCAGTGCAGTGGGCTTCTGCATGTAAATTCTGAGTCTAAGGCATTATACAACTTCCCTGCCACAGCCTACAAAGGGCTCTGGACTTAGTAGCGTCAGAGATTTCTGTCTGGAGTAGTCCCAGGAGTTGAGGCTCCAGCACACACTGTCAGAGGTGCTGCTGCTTGACCGTCCCCCTGCAGACCCTTTCTGAGCCTCTTCTGAGTCCTTACCCCTGATCACCCAGGTTTGTTACGTGGTGAGGAGCCAGTTTGATAAGCCCTTACCTAGGGCATCAAATAGCTTATATCAGTGGGAGGTTATAGAGAATCATTTTGATCCAGTCTTTAAATATCAGTCAGTACCTTATTACATAGACCAGTGATTTTCAACCGGTGTGCCACAAGAATTTTTAAAACATGCAGTGCCTGGCTATTTAGTCAGGGGCACTGACCTTTTTTCCCTGAGATTATCAAATAAAAAATGCCAGCAGCCAACAGAACACTAGCCACCTGGTGTGAATGAATCAATTTTTTTGGTGTGCCACAGAATTTTAGTAATGAGTTTATGTGTGCCGTGAGATAAAAAAGGTCGAAAATCACTGATCTATGTGTATAATTGTGTTCCTTCTACCAGGCAATCAGTAGCTTGTTCTTGCTGATCAGGGAGCCAGAAGAAAGCCCCCCAGAACTTGGTTTCATTTAATTATGCTGAGCAGGTGTCCTGCAGGCCCAACTGAAGAGTTGTTGCTTTGAAATAATTTGGTCTTTGAAAACTGGGCGCTTACACCAGAGCAGGAAACTGGAAGTTGCATGGCCCTGACCTTTATCTCGCCTTTCTTACGGGAGGGCTCTTAGTTTTAGACTTGGAAGGAGCCCGCGACTCCCTGGGCTTGGCCGTGTAACAGGAAGTATGTGCACATGGTTCTAGGAAAGTTTCTTATTTCAGCCCAACTTTCCAAGATGTCTGTGATACATAAAAGGTTAGGAACCACTGTTCTGGTGGGTTAATAGTGCCAGGCTGTAAGCAAATCATCTTCTTCGATATCTTTAACTCATAAAGAATAGGTCATTAAATTTAATTGAAATTTAAGAGAAAAGGATTTTTGATTCCTGAGAGCTTCTCATGCTGCTTATTATTAAAAGCTATATTTCTTTTGGTTCCTTCTCTTTCAGGAACCAAAGCCATAGTATTAGTGGCTTATGTTTTATGAGCTTAATTTTAAAAACTCTCTTTCTCGTCAGTGTTTGCCAGCTTGGCTTAGGGGTGAGCTGTCTGGGAGGAGGCCCTGGATCTCAGGTTCTATCTCTTCTTGTATTACTGTTGGGATATTGGTTTAGCCAACCTTTTTCTCTGGAAAGATTTCCCTTAACCTCCATCGGAATGTGTTTGTTTTTTCCTGCCCTCCAGGCCACCTCCCCTCACCAGTCCCAGCAGTCCACCGTGGACGTGGGCCAGCTCCATGACCCTCAGACCTACACCCAGCACGCCATCCAGGTGCAGCACATCCAGGTCACCGAGCCCACTGCCGCAGCTGCCTCGTCCCCGCAGGTGCGCAGCTCCGAGAACTGTTCACAGAGGTCCATGTGGCCTCAGGCAAAGAGTTAGTGAGTGAAGAGACGTTACCTTCAGACCTAGTTTCCTTGACTGTTGAAATGATGTTGCTGTTTTGGACCTTAATTCTTACATTGGTTTTATGGACACATGTTAAGTGACTGGCTTCTGTCCCAATGCAGCCCTATGATATGATGATGTCCTAGAGATGACATGGTCTTTGCTTCCTATTCTTAATGGCTGTGTAATGGAATGCAATTGCTAATTCGTTTCTATAATTTTGGAACAGTGACTTTGAGGAGCATTATTTGTTTGCTATATTGATTCTATTATCAAGATAGCTTAGCTAGATCCATTAAAAAAAAACTTATTAAATCCTTATTGTTCGCATGAAACTTTCCTAGGTCTTGTCCTCAAGGAGCTTAGAGTCTAGTAGGGAGATAGCACAAGTGTGCAAGTAAGAGGATGTGAAGGGAAGGCGTTGTACCACGGAGATGCTGCAGGCCCACCCAGCAGTCGCAGGGTCCAGGCGAGGGTACAAAGGATGCCGCATGCCATGTGTTGAAGTGCTTATAAGTCTTGAATCAAGCTGACCAACCATTAACTAAAATACGTTCTAGCTTCCTACTTGACACGCATACTTTTATGACAAAATTGGGAAATACAAATAAAGTAACAGTTGATACTAAATAACATGGTTCATGGAAAGCTAGGAGGAAGGCTTTCTCCCTCTTTTGCCAGCTCTTTGCCCTTCCACTTGCCGTGGAGATGCAGGGGCCACACATATGCATTCTCTACTTTTCTATTTATTGGGGGCAGGCATGGTAGAGAGTGGGCCAGGCTGCTGGCCACCTGGCTGCCTCGCCACCCTCCTTTCCCAGTGTGAGGCTTCTCACCCCCTCTCCCAGGGCAGGCAGCCTCTCTCCGCAGGGGCCCCAGGCTTCCCACCCCCACTAGCTGCACACTTTTAAGTCTCTCAAAGAAACTTGAGACTGGAGGGCCAGGAGGTTCCCCGAAGAGTCCTTGTTGGACTCTGATGGCACAGGGACCACCTCTCCAGGGCTGCTCCCCCTTTCTTCTCACCCAGGCTCTGCCCTGCACCTCCCAGGGCCCCACGTACCTGCACAGACACCCTGACCCATATGCCAGCTTTGCACCCGATCCTGTGGCCGCCCCCTAGGTCTCGGGGGCCCAAATGCCTTAGATGGGTCCACATCCAGAAGCCAGGACCCCAGTGGAATACAGACCCAAGGAAGAGGCTTGTAAAGGCCCTGAAGTGGGTGCAGGGCCATTTCTACAGGGAACGGGGGCTGTGAGGCCTGGAGGGAACACACATTCCAGAAGGGCACGTTTGTTTGGCCTTGGGGGAGGATGAGGGGCACAGGTGGAGAAGAGCCAACTGAGATCCCCACAGGGGTCCCTCTTGCCCGGGTCTGAGAGCCCTGTGGACATGCCCTGGGAGTTCAGAAGGTTATGGTCATCAGGGAATCAAGGACATTTTTGTAGAAGTGGTGTTTGAACCAGGCAGGTATTGAAGGAGAGGTATGATTTTGACATGGTGGTTGGGGAAAGCATTATGATTTGAACATGGTCTCATTTGAATGCAGACACAGAGATGGGGAGTTGTGGCGCGTTTACAGAAAACTGTTGAGGTTAGAAATAGGAAATGAGGTTTGGGGGAAAGGTTGGGAAGGCAGGTTGGTGATGGAGCATGGCAGGTGTGAATGGCAGAGGCGGAGCTCGGGCTTTATGCTGGTGACGGGGGCAGCCTCTGCACGAATGTCCACACATGTCCCCATGTGTGTCTCCACTGACGGACTCTGTGCTGCTGTCAGGACACTGGTGGGAGCTGTGACTTCAGTTTGTGTTACAGATTAGCTTTGTGGCACAGGCAAGTTATTAGCATCTCAATTATTTTAACTTCACGTAATATAGACAATTGATATTTACCTTCGTTTAACTTCTAATAAGTTTTCTGAAATTAATGTTTTTGGATACCCTTGGAGATAGATAATCCTTTGAAGACTAAGTAGGATTTTATTGTTATGATTACTTTTCATTAATTCTGTTTGTATTTAAAATATTATTATTTTGGCAGTGGTACTTTGAATCTTGTAACTCAGTTTAGCCTGATTGATTTTCTTCAGTTATTTGTGAGTCTTAACCATACTGAGTATTCCTAATTCTCTGCTCTTGCTTTCTCCTTCTCTCTAGGTTGCTGGGCAGCCTCTCAGCCCCTCGGCCCAGCAGTCTCAGCAGGGCCTCAGCCCCTCCCACATACAGGGTGCTGCGTCTGCACAAGGCCAGGCTCTCCAGCAGCAGCAGCAGGGCGCCTCTGTGCAGCACACATACCTACCCAGCACCTGGAATTCCTTCCGTGGCTACTGTAAGAAATACAGGGGTGATGCTATAGGTTGCGGGTGGGGAACCTACAGCCATAGGTCATCGTTTCATGAGCTTTATGATGGATTTTCTAGATTAAAGTATCAGTGACCATATTCTTCGCACTGTGGTACATGTACTTGAATGGGTTTCATGACAGAATTCAAGGCAGCACTGAAGAGCCACCCAGTTCGGAGACAGTAGGGATGTTGCTGAAGGAAGTGTAGGCAGGTAGTGTACATGGTAGAATAAATGGATGTAAGATATGTAGATAGTATTGATTCATCTCTTCCACCAATATTTATTGAATGCCTGTATATCAATCAGTATGCTAGACCCCAGGTGTATAAAAGATTAACATGCACATCACTAACACCACATGATAACAATGTTAGCCAGCTTTCATTAAGCTCTTACTGTGTGCCAGGGAAGTTTCTAAACCACCTGCATACACATTCAGTACTCACAACAACCTTTGGGGTAAGTACGCTGGTTATTTGTCTTTTACAGATAAGGTATTCAGTCACAGAGTAACTGGTCTGAAGAACACAACTTGTGAATGGAGGTTTGGAACCCAAGCGGTCTGGCTCCAGATCCACTAACCCACCCTGCTGGGCTGCCTCTCCTAAGGAGGTAGTCGTTGGCTCAGAAAGATTATTAGCTAGTAGAAAGAGAGAGAGACATGCATAGTTGCTTTCAAAGCCCAGAGTTTAGAGCTACAGAAGCAGTAAAAGGCTGGCTGCTAAAGGTCAGACCAGGTAACAAGCTTGGGAATGAGCTGAACAGTGTGAGACCTTTATGATTGAAGATGCAGAAGGAACAGGAGTAGAGGTAACAGCCCTCAGTAGCAGGAATGAGGAGGAGCAGGGGCTGAGAAGGTAGGAAGGCCAGTGGTGATCTTCCCCTGCCATGCGTGGGGCAGGGGTGGGGGGTCTGTCTCTGTTGTGATTGATCTTTGGCTGTGTTATATAGGTTTGGCTTGGAATTAGGCTCCAACTCTTCCATTTAGTTATTTCTCCAGTCTATTCTCTGAAATATTGGTGGGCCCAATGAGGGCTGAGTCTAGTCATGGTAAATACCAGTAGAATCCTGGTAAATAGATGTATATTTATACTCAGTTTAATTGCTATGAAAGAAATGTAGACTGATGAACACAGTCATGGGGATAATAGTATGAACTAGCATTCTAACCTGAAGAAAAGATTCTAGAACCGATACTTTTTATTAGGAAAAAATTTTAGAATATACAAAAACGGAATAGTGTAATGGATGTCCCCAGGCCCATTCATTATCGAGCTTCAGCAGTTACCAACTCAAGGCCAAGTGTGTCTCCTCTGAGCCACCCCCATTCTCTCCCAGTTCTCCAACTAGGCAATAATCTATATCATTTTATCCATAAGTATTTTAGTATGCACCTCCAAAACCAAAGGAATATTAAAAAAAAAAAAAAAAAAAAAACCCCACAACTCCAGTACTGTGACTGCACCTAAAAATAAATGATGGTAATTTTTTAAATTATATTTTATTGATTATGCTGTTACAGTTATCCTATTTCTCCCCCATCATTCCCCTATACCCTTCACACCCCCTCCCACCCACATTCCCCCCTTTAGTTCATGTCTATGTGCCATAAGTTCTTTAGCTTCTACATTTCCCACACTATTCTTTCCCTCTCCCTGTCTATTTTCTGCCTACTGTCTATGCTACTTGTTCTCTGTACCTTTTACCCTTCTCCCCTCCCACTCCCCTGTTGCTAACCCTCCATGTGATCTCCATTTCTGTGGTTCTGTTCCTGGTCTAGTTCTTTGCTTAGTTTGCTTTTGTTTAAGGTGTGGTTGTTAATATCTGTGAGTTTTCTGTCTTTTTACTGTCCTATTTTTTATCTTCTTTTTCTTAGATAAGTCCCTTTAACATTTCATATAATAAGGGCTTAGTGATGATGAACTCCTTTAACTTGACCTTATCTGAGAAGCGCTTTATCTGCCCTTCCATTCTAAATGACAGCTTCATAGATAGAGCAATCTTGGATGTAGGTCCTTGCCTTTCATGACTTGAAATACTTCTTTCCAGCCCCTTCTTCCTGTAAGGTCTCTTTTGAGAAATCAGCTGACAGTCTGATGGGAACTCCTTTGTAGGTGACTGTACCCTTATCTCTTGCTGCTTCTAGAATTCTCTCCTTCATTTTAATCTTGGCTAATATAATTATGATGTGCCTTGGTGTGTTCCTCCTTGGGTCCAACTTCTTTGGGACTCTCTGAGCTTCCTGGACTTCCTGGAAGTCTATTTCCTTTGCCAGATTGGGGAAGTTCTCCTTTATTATTTGTTCAAATAAGTTTTCCACTTGTTGGTCTTCCTCTTCCCCTTCTGGCACCCCTATAATTTGGATGTTGGGATGTTTAAAGATGTCCTGGAGGTACCTAAGCCTCTCCTCATTTTTTTGAATTCTTGTTTCTTCATTCTTTTCTGTTTGGTTGTTTCTTTCTTCCTTCTGGTTCACTCCATTGATTTGAGTCCCAGTTTTCCTCCCATCACTATTGGTTCCCTGTGCATTTTCCTTCATTTCACTTATTGTAGCCTTCATTTGTTCATCTAATTTGTGACCAAAATCAATCAATTCTGTGAGCTTCCTAATCACCAGAGCTTTGAGCTGTGCTTCTGATAGGTTGGCTACCAGTGCTGTTACATAGTGAGGGGCGGAGCCTTAGGCATTCACCAGGGCGGGGTAGCCCAGTGGCTGGGTTGTGATGCTGGATGTGGGGGTGGTGTTTGAGAGGGAATAATGGTGCTTGCTCCACTCTCTGCCAGATTTCAGTCACTTCTTCCACTTCCTCCAAGCAAACTGGACCCCTCTGGTGCTGATTCCCAGGTGGGTGGGCCTGCACAGTTTCCAGGACCCTGTGAGGCTGGGACTCCATCCTGGCACCTCAGCTCCTACGAGTATTTTCAGTGGGTGCTTTTAGACTTCACTTCCCGGCACTGGGGCCCTGTGTTGCGCAGTCTCTCTTGCTGCCCTTTCCTGCCTGGTTTGTCTGCGTGCAAATGTGTGTCCGAGGTCCGCTGCCTTGTGTGCCCTGCCTGGCCTCCTCGCATTCGGCAGCGCTGCCGCCTGTGCACCTGGGACCACCACCGGCTTATCCCGCTGCGATCCGACTCCGCCCCTCTTACTGGTCTGGGTGAATCATTGTTGTCAGACTCCCACACAATTCAATTTTCTCTCTGCCCTGGTTGGGTTTTCTTTTTTTTTTTTGGTTCTATATTTTTGTTGTCCTTAATCTTGGTTGTGAGAGGAGGCACAGCGTGTCTAGCTACGCCTCCATCTTGGCTGGAAGTCTGATGGTAATTTTTTAATACCATCAAATACCCAGTCAGTTCTCATATTTCTGTGATTGTCTTGCAAATTTTTTCAGTAGTTGGTTTATTTACACAGGGTTCCAAATAAGGGCCAGACATTGCAATTGATTATATCTTTTGAGTTGCAGTATGCATGTTGAAGAAACTGGGTCATTGGTACTCCCTGTAGAGTTTTCCCCATTCCCACATTTCTCAAAACCCCACATGGCTGTTGCTGTTGGCATCCCTAGCTTATCACTTAAGATGCTTTCTGCTGTTCCTTTCACTTCCTGTAGGCAAGCAGTTCCGGAGGCTCAGCTGGAGTTGGGTTCTGTTTCTCTCTGACACTTCCTAGCCAGAGGTGTGTGCTTCCACCAGGAGGCACACAGTGTCTGGTTGCCTCTTGTTGCCTTCGGTCCACTGTTTCTTTAGGGATGGCAAAGTTATCATTGCCTGGCTCTACATTTTTATACACTAATTAGCTAGAAAACTCCACTGAAGACATGATTTTACCTTAGTGACCAGGTTACACTGACATACCGTTTGTACAGGAATGGCGGGATAACTGCTTTAAACACCTGGCTCCTCTCCTTTCTTCACCAATTTCCAAAACTGTGAGTTGTTTCCTGGGATGGGGCAAGTCCTGAGTGAGGGCCTCGTGTGTGTGAGTCTTAGCACTGCCACACGCTCATGACTTCTGGCACGTCCGATGTGTTTCAGACCATGGTGGTGGTCATCCTTGGTGACGCTTAGGGCGTCCCATCCCTAGCTGGTGGGAGCAGCTTTGGATGGGCTCTTGTGTTTTTTCTACGTGACCGTCTTTCACGGCATCTTGTGTGTTGGTGTGACACCATGTTCTAGGTTCATGCTCTATGTTTTCTGCCTCAGCTCTGGAATCAGCCATCTTCACAGGAAGCTCTGGTCCCTTGTAGTACAAAAATATTACTTAGAGACTCAACTGGTGCTTTGGTGAACTTAGTTTTTAATTTGCCTTAAGACTGGTGGTGAAATAAAACTCAGGTTAGGTCAATTTGTGATTGCTAGGCAACACTGGATTCTTTGTGAATCCACTAATTCTAATGTGAATATAAAACATAAGAACATTAAACTAACAGGTAAGTTTTTGTACCTTCAAGGTTTTAAAACATCATTAAGTATCTGTCTTTATGGGTCTTCAGAGGCCGAGTTTGAGGGAGACGCAGTGATTGTTTTCGATATTTGGTAACTCTACTCACCTCATGTGACCAGTTCTTGCCAGAGATGCTTTTATTATGTCAAGAAATTGCATCATCACAGGACCCTCACAGCAAACAAACCCACGACTGTGTCTCAGTGGGGACTGTGGTCCCTGGTCTACAACTCGTCATAAAACCTGAGTCTGCTGAAATGGGGATATTTCCTGTTTTTCAGCATCTGAAATTCAAATGATGACACTTCCGCCAGGACAGTTTGTGATTACCGATAGTGGTGTGGCCACTCCTGTCACCACTGGCCAAGTGAAGGCGGTCACTCCGGTAAGCCGTGCTGCTCTCAAGGGTTTTGCTGTCCACCTGCTGCTCCCCTCTGCCCCTCCCCTCTGCCCCTCCCCCGCCTTCTCCCCAGCTGCTGACGTCTGAGTTAGAAGTGCCTCCCCTGTGTGCTCGTAACAACTTGTGGAGCTATCTTATAACCTTTATTGCAGTTTATTTTAATTACTGGTTTACCATCTATCTTTTCCCTGTAGATGATGAATTTCCTCAAAGCTGGGTCGTCTTGTCTTTATCTCTCTATTCTCAGTGCATTACATAGGAGTCTGGACTATAGTAAATGCTCGATAAATACCCATCCCATGAATAACTATAGTGAACCTCCCGGGTCCATATATGTATAAATTCATGATTGATCACCTTTTAATGTGCTTCTTGGAATGTATGTAACTCTTCACTACTGTTGGTTATCAACTTGCATTGGGCAACAATGGCATAACCAATCTGTTAGGGGCTCCTTTAAATCATTTTAAACAGTTCAGCCATCCCAAGGTGAGAAACATTACCATACATTATTTTGTGATATTTAGGTTAGGCAAGTCAATGTTGATTATAACTGCAACCTCTGTTTTTATCTTCACAGTTCATTCTGACCTGCCTCTAAGTTATTAGGAGACAGAGTATGTGAATTTAAATGAAGAAAACAACTCTTAAGTGGATGGGAATATTAGAGTGTTCCCAGGGGAAGATTGTTTCCCAAGAGGCCTCAAAGAGTACCAGGATAGTCTGGTGGCCTCAAAACCTGATTTTTCCCCCCAAGGCATACTGAAAGCTCATTTTTAGCATCCAAACTCACATTAACTAGATTTAGGAGCTATGTATAAATCCAGAATAACACTACTGTCAATGAAAACAATAACTAATGTAAAATAGTATGATCCGTGAAATTTTTGCTATCTGTGGGACCCATTAACTACCATTGTTTGGCCAGGAACTCATTCGAGAACGTGATGATAGGATGTTCCCCTCCTCCTGCCACAATTCACATACACACAAATTTAATATACATTTTGGGGGGCTTCATAGATTCTTGGAAGCCCAGTTAGGGACCACCTAGGGGTCCAAGTACCCTAGGTTGAGGACCGGCTCCCTCCTGCTGAAGAAAGAGCCACATGGGACACCAAGTCATAATCGGAGTTGATTGATGAGCATATGGGCCTAGATAAAATGGGTATTTGGCTATGCCTTTTTTCTGGACAGTGCTTGGAAAGGCTAATGCTTGAGTTTTCCTTTGAGACTTTTTTGTTCTCAGTCTAGTAGCTAACCAATCCCCCTTCCACCCAACACATTCCGTCTTTAAAACATTAGCATAAGGATATAGCTAGCTGCAGTCTATGAGACAGATATCATGGCCAGAGGAAAAAGGAGGAAATAGAAAGGCAGTGTATAGTTTCATAAAGCTAAATTTATTCAACATGTAAGGGACTTTATCCTAAAACTGTGCTCTTCCTATGCTTTTGAGTGTTAAAATATCTCTTATTTGACAGTAGTATTTAAAAAATGACTTTGCTTGGCAGAATAAAATTTGGAACCATTTATCATTACTCTTAATTTTGCTGGTGTTTGAAATTCTGAAGTCTGGGAACAATTGATCTTGACCACTTGTCTTGAGGGCTGTTCTGCCTCTTTAATGAAACTTTAGATAATAACTCTTCTTTGATCCATTTTATATTAATCTTAAAATTTAATTGACAGATTGCAATCCTATTTTAGGAAGCTAAATTCTAAAGAGTAACACAATAGCAAATGTTTCTTTTGCCCTGTAGGTTACCATCGTGATGCAAATTTCCATACATGATGTTCTTCACTATATGTTTCAGTAAAACAACTAAGGTGTTCCCTTACCTTTGTAGTCAATTAATATGATTGGTCCATCCTCTCTAAAACACTGTGATAAGGCATCTTCCACAGGTGCCTATTTTAGCTTCCCCTTGTAATATTCCTTTACATACTCCCTCTTTCTGCCCTCTAGACTCCCTGCCTGCCATTAGGCCTGATTTCTAAAGATCTTTCTTTCTGCTCCAGGGTCATTATGTGTTATCAGAGAGCCAACCAGAACTGGAGGACAAGCAAGCTTCTGCCCTCTCTGGGGGAGTCCAGGCTCAGCCAACTACGCACAGTGACTTGGACGCCCAGACCAGCAGCCCACAGCAGGCCACACAGTACATCATCACAACCACCACCAGTGGGAGTGGGGGCAGGGAGGTGCACATCACTAAACCTTAATTTCCGTCCTCAAGCTGGAATCAAGCAGTCACATCATGTCTTCTCTCATTCGTAAATTGGAAAGCTTCTGACACGTATAATTCTTTTTTAAGATTTATCATTCACTTGAGAGTTTGGAGGTAACAGTTTTGATGCTCACACAACCACTGGGGCTTATTTTATCAAAGTCATCTTCACCAAAAGGACTCTTCAAACCCTAGGAGTTTCTGTCATGGAATGGAGATCTTTCAGTGGAAAGTAGATTTCAAGATGGAGAAACTTCACCTTGCTCTTGAGTTTTGTTTTTTTTTTTAACACATTGATAAGCCTTACTTTTCCTTTGTGGAACTTTGAAGTAGTGTATTGTGTTTGTACCAAAGGTGGAGAAAGGATGTGACAAGTCCATGGCCACTGGACTTTATTCCAAGCTGTGGCGCCAAAGGAGAAGGGGCATTTTATGGGCGTGTGTCAGGTCAGAACTGCTTCACCTTCTGAGTTTGCCATGATTTAACAAAGGGAGCCTACTGACTATGAAGAGAATAATGATGAAACACGGGGTCGACAGTGCTCTGAAGAAAAACTGTCATCTAAATTTTTCTTATTGCTGATTTGAAAAAACAATCTTGCCCTTTTTAACGAAAAAAATCATGTTAGGCTGTTGGTAGTACAGGTACTGGCCCTCAGCAGATTAGGTCAGAATGCCATGTTCTGCTAGATCTTACTTCACTATTCCACACGGTGGGCTCCCTGTACAAGAAAAGGTTGCTTGATGTCGGCCGAATTGAAACTCCTACAGTAGCTTTGCCAACCCTTCTCTGGGGTGGTTGTGTAGGAGATATTGGCGATGTTGGTACCAAGTAAAATTACTGAGATGATATGTGTATATAATGAAGTAAAAAGCACTGAAACCTTGCCTGCCTTGCAGGACCCATTCACCAGTCATTGGTAAAGGACGAATTCCTTTCTCTCCCCAGGTGTACATTCAGTCCTCACTCATAGCATTCAGTGTATTTTAGAATTTCTGATACTTTCTTAAAATGAACATTCTTCAAGATGGAGTGGCAAGGTGGCCCTCCTTATTTCTTACCACTTTTACCTTAAACATACTACAACTCATCTGGACCTTTTGGTATGACCAACTTCACACTTAGGGGAAATTAAGAATGTGGGGACCATTTACAGTACATTAAGGCAGTGATTTTCAACCTTTTTCATCTCATGGCACACATTAATTAATTACTAAAATTCTGTGGCACACCAAAAAAAAAATATATATATATATTGCCATTTTGGCAAAAATTGACAATTAGGCAAAAATTTGCCAATTTAGCAAAAATTGACAATTAGGCAAAAATTTGCCAATTTGGCAAAAAATAGGTATAATTTGATTGATTTACCACAAAAAAAATACCTACCCTTTTTGCTCCAAAGTGACTTTTAAAAAAAATCAGGTGCCTATAATTGTATATAAGGATTTCTAGTACCAAGAATTAGCCAATCAGATGCAACCTTATTATGCAAAGTGACCAATAAGCTACAACTCATTATTATACGACCTATGTGTATATTTATGGTTCAAGACAGGGCATTTGCACCAGATGACTACTGTTGTGTTGGCTGTTGTCATTTTTTAATTTGACAACCTAAGGGGAAAAAGATAAGTGTCCCAGACTAAATAGTCAGGTATTGCATGTTTTAAAACTTCTTGTGGCACACCAGTTGAAAATCGCTGCGTTAAGGGATCTGGAAAAAATCCAATCCTTACAAATACTACATGTTAGTAGGGAAAGGAAAAAAGTCTGCCTCAGTGATAGTTTCGCTTATATATATTCCTCTTTGATAGCTATGAATTCAATGGGGAAAACATTTTCCTCTTTTTTACTGTACATTCCAATCGTTCACATAAAACATTGCAGAGATCAGTATGTATTTTAACAACTTTTTGTGATACATTAACACACTTTTAGAATAATTACTGATGGTAGAATTTATCACTCCAGGACAGAAAGACCTAACTTAAATTTCAAATGAAGTCACTAATTTATTTTATTTACATTTCTGGGTAAAAACTGGTTCTATAAATTAAGGATAGTAGCTTCTTTATGGTAAAGATAACCTTTCTGAAAAGTAAACAATTCTATTGAATAACTTTACTAATATGTAGATTTTGCACTTTATTCTGAGACCTCATTCATTTAGTTATCCTGAAAATTTGGGCCCCAAGAGATGAGAAAGTTACTTGGGAAATGTGTGGAAATTGAAAATGGACTCTATATCTTTGGTAACAAAGAGGTAATGTCAGTGTTTTTAATAGAAAATATTGACTCTGAATCACAAAGTAGAGACTCTGGGTCAACAAGTCCCATGTTGTAATGACTGTATATTACCCGGGGTCCAATTTAGAAAGACTTGCTAGGTGAAGAATACTAGACTTTCACAAAGATCCAGTTTAATTTTTATACCTTAAATTTGGCCCTCTTGCGTCCTTTTTAATTTGAATAAGCAAGGTACCTCCCCTCCCCTCAGGAGCAACATTGGTTAAAACAGAAAACTATCACTGAATGGAATGTTCATTTTATGCCAGTTATTTCAAGTTTTAAAATACACAGAAGGAAATGTGGAAGGACCTCTTTGTCTCTTTCCTGTATGAGTTTGTTTTTTCTTTCTTTGTTTTTGACCTTATGTAGAAGAAGTAAAGACTCTAAAACCCATTGGTATGTTATCAACCAGAGATGCACGTGGCAGTCAAGCCAAATGACACTGTTTTAAGATCAGGTATTCCTCACAGGTGTCCAAGGGAATCGATTTTCAGAAGGATTTGGGTTTGAAGAGATGGCAGATTATAAGCCACCTGAAGACCCAATGGGGGGGGGGGATGTATGCAGCCAATGTTTATATGGTTTCCTTTCTTAAGACACATTGGCACTGTAGACTGCAGTCAGTGCAGTGTGAAAATTTTGGAGTTACATATAGATTTAACATTTTTATTGTTTGATTTGTGCCCACATAATAGACATTTTATCATGAAAAACTCCTGTTAACTTTGGAGAAAGCTATTGTTTTGATCTTGAATTGTTTTCTGGTTTCCAATTATCCTTTGGAAAACTCTTAGGGCAAAAAAGCACTTCATGAGATGCTAAAGCTAGCTGACCCATGAGTTGAAAATGTTGACCCTATCCTGTTATTTAAATGTGAACATTTAATGTACATTCAGTGAGTTATAGTGTTAATAGTCTTGTGCTACTCAGCAGGTGTAAAAATTAATAAATATTTTTTTAAATAAACTTTATCCTTGTTAGTATGTGTGAAGCTGCAAGAGCTGTTGAGATTGTTAATTTTTCACTATTAGAACCTACAGTGTTTTGACTGTTTGATTCACTCTAGTCTGGTCGGAGACTCCAGGTGAGAGAATTTATGGATGATGACTGTGGAATGATGTTCTGCTCATTCACTTGGTGGTTTCTAGTTCAAGACCCTACCAACTTTCTAACAGGAACCAAGAGCAGGCTTGCAGCCAGCAGGGGAGCAGAGATGGGGCTTTATTAAGAAGCCACTATTTTCCAGCAAGGCAGGGACATTTAGGGGGCCCTCCAGCTTCTCTGACGTAGATGCATCCAAATCAAGAACTGAGGATGATCTCTGCACCACTGGTGAGAGTCGCTGTGCTGTCTGAAGCCGTTCTAAGAGCCAGTGAATAAGAAGAAATTGAATATTCAGTTTAATTAGAACTGTATTTCTTTGTTTTATGTACTTTTTCAAACATCTACGGCCCAGGGACCGGAGAGAGAAATGGGGACACATTGGGGCTTAGGCTGGAGTCCGCGTACTCCTCAGTGAAACTCGAGAAACCGCTGTTTCCTCACCTATAAAATAGGAACTAATAGTGCGCAGTACTAAAATATAGCTGTAGTACAAAGATAGTGGATAGAAAGTGTTTAACAGTGTTTGGAGCGGAGTATGCTCTTTGTAAACCTCATCTAATAAAGTTGCATTCAGTCACTCGGGTTTTAGAGCCTCAGTTCACAGCCAGGTAAAAATTACCAACACCGTCTTTAATCTCCGGAAATTTATAAACCTGGTGAGACCTTAAGGCCAATTGCAAAGTGCATCCCTTAACCCACCCGCCTAAGCTCTAGCCTGTCGATCCCCACCGCCCACTCCCCCGGGTACCCTTTGGCCCCGCCCTGCGCCGCACCACCCCAGGCCCCGCCCAGCGCAGCCCCGCCCCCGGCATTTTCCAGGCCCCACCCTTTCCGTCCGAGCCCGGAGCGTGCACGCACGGAGACGCCATGCGAGAGCGAGCGCGTCCAGGAGCCCGCGGGTCGAGGAGCGCAGCGGGCTTCGAGACCCGCGCCTGCGGCAGTGGTGAGGGCGGGCCCTAGGCGGCTAAAGGGTTAAGTTGTTGCCGGGGAGCGGAGGGAGGGAGCGGGTTGGTCTCAGGGTCGCTGTGCCGGTAGGATCGGGGCAGGAGAGTGGGCCTGTGGGAGCTGGTGGCTCGGGTGGGTGGGGGTTAGGGTTAGGTATGGTGTGGGGGAGGGGCCCGGGGCGCTGAAGTGCAGTTTGGAGGGGCGGGACCAGGGCCTTGGGCTGGGACCGGGTAGACTAGGGAGCGCTTTGCCGCTGGCGACGGATTTGGAGCAGGGGGTTGCTCCGGAAGGAGCCTAGGGCTTAGCTTCTTTTGGGGGAGGGTCCTGGAGGAAAGGTTAGCCCAGGTGCAGAGGAAAAGCCATTGGGAGAGGTCTGCTTAGTCTAGAAAAGAGGTCCAGAAGCCACAAGACTTAGAACTCCTTGGCTTCCGGGGTTCCAACCTTCTGGCAACTCCTGGCGTTGGTATTTGAACAGCCTGTTCAGAATAGTAGCAGGACAAAGGTTGACACTTAAATAAGATTAAATTTAGCTCCACATTCCCCGAATTGAAGACACTTGTGAGAGAGTTGTAAAGCGGAGGTAGGTGATCTTCCGAAGTCAGAGAGCACTGGCCTTGCAGCCGTGACCCTGTTCTGTGTCAGTTCTTTTAGAAGGACTTTAGTCTGAGCTTCAGGTTGCTTCTTAATTGTTTTATGTTAAACGCCTGTGTCACGTGCTTTCTCACCCGCCACAGTTATTTAGTCTCAGGGAGTGTGCAGGATATTGTAATTCACCGTAGCTGAAAGGGGTACAGTTGCTTAAGGGCCACCCAACTGACTCGATCAACACTGTATCTTTTGGATCGTAGATAGATCTGAAACTTCAAGATAGCTCGCAGTAATTTAGTGGAAATATGCTTATTTTTGTAGTCATTTTACAGACTTTTTATGTTTGAGAGTTTCAGAATGAGAAATCATTACATTAACTACGTTACATGACCACATTATGCCATATAAACTGTCACCCATCTAGAGATTATTTATTGCAGGAATCCAGGATTGGTCCAGCTACCCTTCATTGACACCCGGTGAGGTAAGATTTTGGCCAAAGTCACTGAGAGTAGAGTAGTTTGGTGTTTTGACTGTCGCCTGTTATTTTCTTTCCGTTTTTGCTGTGCTTGTTAGTCTGTTTAGTAGGAATAGGACATAGAGACTTAGGGTGATGGAGTTTAAGCTCTTGTTCCTTCTAGGTATGTGTAAACCTCTGGCCTCAGCTTTAGACTGGTTCTTGCCATCAGCTTTATGAAATGCTCTCTGAAATATTCTCATATATACTTTTTTAAAGGTGACCAGCTGTGTTCAGGTATTACAGGAAGGAGAAAAATAGCACTACATTTACTTGGGTATAAACATGAGATGGACCAGCTGGAGGGGGGTGGTCACTACTTTACTGGTTGTCATGGCCAGGTTGTTGGAGCCTATGGAGTTTACTTGGACTAATGAAGTCATATTAAGATGCTCCCTTTTCATGATTTAAATTGGAATTTTATATATGACGTATTGTGTATAGAGTTAGGAAATAGGTTTGCGGTCAGGTAGACCAGAACTTCAGTCCTACTTCTGGGGTTGGGCAAGTTAACTTGTCTACTTTGATCGTTTTAATATCTATAGAATAGATACAATAACCCTGTCTAGCACAGTAGTAAGAATTAAATGAGATACAAGAAAGTCCTAGCACTTAAAAGGCTTCCATCAAATAACTTATTGTTAGTGGCTGAGTTTTATTAGTTTATGTGGATTTTCAGTAAATTTTCTTCTGTGAAGGAACAAAAAATTAATTGCTAAAAAACAATTAATTGTTACATTATGTTATAATGGAGAGTTTATTGGCCTGAGAAGTCCTAAATTACGGACTCTGCTGATCTGTTTATTGAGCCTCATTTCGCTTGTGTGTGGAATGAAGCTAGAAGAAATTCTGTAAATTTGGGAGTTACTGTAGAAGCATTCTGAGCAACGACAGGTCTGATCAGGTCTGAAAGTTCAGATGAATGTGCGGTGGTGGAAGAGAGGGAGAAGGGCTGCTGAGCTGTGGTCAGGGTGTGAGGATCAGGTATAGGAATAGATCTGAGATTGAGTACTTTCTAGGCCACAGTAGTTTCTGAAGGTGCATGTCAGTCAGGTCCTGGGACGTCTGCCTTTCTCTCTTAAGGTGTGACTGCGTATATTGGTCTAGATTACCTGTGGAACGTAAACAATGGATTCCTTGGACCACATGTTGACAGACCCCCTGGAACTGGGTCCATGTGGAGATGGCCACAGCACACGCATCATGGAGGACTGCCTCCTAGGGGACACCAGGGTCAGTCTGCCCGAGGACCTCCTGGAGGATGTAAGTTGCTGCGTCCCCACCAGCATCTCCTCTCTGCCAGCTTTCCCACAGCCACTACTCCAGACCTTTTCAGTCTTCTGTGCCCCTTTCTGTTTCAGTTTCTGCATTGCGGCCAGAGGGATCTCTGTCGTGTGTGTTTGTGTGTGTGTGTGTGTATGTGTAGAGTCTATTCAGTACTCTGGTTAAGGAAGAAATTATAAGCTACATTCTGCATGATTAATAATATGTCAACATAACTTGGTAATATAAAGCCCTATTTTTAACATGATAATTTTCAGCAGTTAACAAGTTTTGGGTTTTAAGAGTAGAATTATTTGTATGTTTGCATTAAAAAAGTTACCCATATTGTGAATCAAGAAACCAAACCCAAATGTATTATCTCTGTCTATAAGGTAACCTTCTACTCTAATCAATTATTAGTATGTGCCCTGGGATAGCATATCAGCATGCTTTGACGACTTTCACAGGCAGGCTCTAATTGCATCATTATTAAGGTGGCTACCATTTATTATGCTTGCTTATTAAGTACAAGGCACTAAATGTGCTAAAACATCTGTTTATCTTGTTTATTTTGCTGTACTTCAAACATAAGATAGGTATAGAGTATCATAAAACATTCATCTATGCATCATCCGGTTTTAGGATATAATTTTTTTACTCATATTTGGTTGAGATATTTCTTTCACAGAATGTCAGACATTTTAGGGAAAAGTAGCCCTGACCTGTGGGGCTCAGTGGGTTGAGCATCATCCCACAAAGTAAAAGGTTGCTGGTTTGATTCCCAGTGAGGGCACATGCCTGGGTTGTAGGCCAGGTTCCTGGTTGGGGCATGTGCAAGAGGCAGCCAATTGATGTTTCTCTCCCTTCCCTCTCTCTAAAACTAAAATAAAATCCTTAAAAAAAATTCAGATAAAATTAAAGCCACCATTTTGCCCTTACCTTATTCCGTCTCCCATTTGAAGTAACAGCTACTAGAGTTGGTATATGTCCTTCTGTGTTTTCTCTGCATATTCTTTCAAGTAAATCTCCTTATGTCATTCAGTCAGCAAACGCTTGTTTTAAAAACCTGCTTTATGCCAGACTCCGAGATTCGAGGAATAAAGTGGTGCAAAAGTAGGTTTGCAGGGGAAGAGGTTGGACACTGAGCCTGAGGTGCTTTGGTGCACGCACGTGTCTTTTAGGAGACACCTAAAAGGCGGCTGGATTTCAGGGATGTCTCCTGCTTAAACCCTCAGGAGGCTCTCTGTTGTCCTTAGGATAAAGTCACGAGTCCCTAACATGTTCACAGGGCGTTTGCTCCTCTTTCTGCTGTCTGTTGCCTCGCCTCTGCCTCCCTGTCCGCATGCCAGCCACACATTGCCTGAGTTCTTGTTCTTGGATTTTTAACCCTCTTGCCTCACCATCTTTTTTTTTCCTTGTCCCTCGTTATCTAAAATGTCACTTCTTTGGGTAGGTGTTTCTCTGAAACCTTAAGTCTGGGATGCGTGCATCTCCTATGTGCTTAAAGGTAAACTTCTTAAACTGCATGGTAATGGGTGTTGAATTTTTCGCACATCCAGACAATATGTATGCAGTACTGGTCTGTCTCAGTGTGTAGCACACAGAAGATATCCAGCGTGTGATTGTTGGGTTGACAGTGAACTCCATCTTGCTGCTTCTCACTCAGCAGGTGACCTCAACTCCTCAGGTTCTCTCCTCCCATATTAACTCTTCCTGCGACTCCTTTTAAGCTGAACGCCAACGTCTGCCATCATGTCCCTTTCTGGCAGAAATGGTTTCCAAGTGGGATTCTCTTTGCTGGGATAATTTTCCAGTGGATTGCTATGTGCTGTTTGTATAAGACTTTGGTTTATATGTGGTTTTTACAGATCTCTCAGTTTGGAGAATTGAGTTGTGGTCAGTAGAATTTTAGTTTGTCAAAAACTTAAAACTTGGGTGGTGGTGATGGCTGCGTAACAGTGTGAATGTACTTAATGCCACTGCACTGTGCAGTTACAAGTGAATAAAACGGTGAATTTTATGTTATGTCTGTTTTACCACTCATACACAAAAAACTGAATTAAAGACCTATTCTTTCTCTTATTTGCTTTTTTTCCTGCTTTTCCTCGTTCTCCTAGCCTGAGATATTCTTTGATGTGGTCAGCCTCTCCACATGGGAAGAAGTATTGAGTGATTCTCAGCGCGAACACCTCCAGCAGTTTCTGCCATGCTTTCCTGAAGACAACATTGAGCAGCAAAGTCAGCTCATCCTGGCCCTGTTCAGTGGGGAGAACTTCCGCTTTGGAAACCCTCTGCACATCGCCCAGAAGCTCTTCCGAGGTGCGTAGCTCAGCAGTCTGTTTTGAGAGGGGTGGAAGGTTGGAGCACACTCACTTAGGTGAATATGCCTTTCTTCATTTTATTCTGTTTATTTGTGTGTACAGGTATTGACTTAGAGAGTGGTTTTGTGTGTAACACTGATACTTAGGCCATTCTTTTATTTTTTTAATAAAATTTTTCACTTACATAGGAAATATATAAATTGTAAGTGTATTGCTCTATGATTCATTATAACATGAACTCAGCTGTGTAAAACCGCCACTCAGATTAAGAAATAAAACATTACCAACATCTTAGAGGCACCTTTATGACTAGTCTTTGAAAGTTTTTAACAGCTTACTGTTTGCATTATTACATGCGTGTGTGTGTTGGATGCATATATGTGTGTCTGAATCACATACATTTTGCTGCAGAAAATGTGACACTACAGCCAAGTACTCCAGCACGTACGTGTCTCTTAACAAGGACGTTCTCCATGTGGTTGCACTCCTGTCATCGCACCCGAGACCTTTTACGTAGAGCAAGTGGTGTCACAGAAGATCCCGCGTACAGATTTTCTCAGTTGTTCCCAAAGGTCCTGTGTAGTTGCCTCTTAAATCCGAGACCAAGTCAGGGTTCACGCATTGTGTTTGGGCCACACGTCTCCTAGCTTCCTGAGTCTGGTGCCCTCTACCCTTTTTGCCTTTCAAAGCATTTATATTTTCGAAGAGCCTAGGACACTTGAACGTAAAACATCCTGTCTTCTGGGAAATTGTCGTCTTCTTTTCTCACGATTAGATCAGGGTTAAACATTTTTGCCTGGAATGCTGGGTGGGAAATGTTCTTTCTTCTCCACCATCATTTCAGAAGGCACACGATAGCAGTTTTTCCAGTGTTGGTGATGCCGTGTTTGGTCCCTCGTTTAATTGAGGTCTGTCAAACTTACTGTTTTGTGAGGGTGCCTTTTTTTCTTTGTGATAAAGAAGCAGTCTGTGGGGTGATACGTTTGGGACCATGTGATACTCTTATTTCCCAAAAGCCTTTGTTTTACTCAGTGATTTTAGCACCTAGTAATGATTCTTTTCCCTAATCAGCCATTGCACTGGGGATTGGAAATGGTTTAGAACCACTCTTACGTCATATTTTTCTCTGTCCCATAGAGAGAAGCAGAGGAAGCCTCTTCCCCTCTCCCTTCCTGGGGAGAAGCAGCTTTGGAAAGAGGCCCTGAGAGGACAGTGTGTCTCCTTAAGTTTTATTAAACTGGACATCTGCAAACACTGTTTAAACCTCACTGTTTTATGGGTTTAAGATTAGTATTCTCTCCTTTGGTGGGTTGTTAGTTTAAAGAGGAATTCCCCTCTGTGGTTGGCAAAGGTTTATTTCACGGAAGCCAGGGGTCTCAGTTGGGAATAAACCATTTCCTCGAAGGGGGGCTTCCTTGGTTTTAGAGGAGCCATGTCAGGGACCTTCCATAGTGTTACCTCCATCTATTTTGCTGTCATATCTTCCCCCAGAATGATGTGCTAGTTTGGTAAGGATATAAACAGGGAGTGTCCAGGATGGAATTTGTGCATATTTCACCCTGTCCAGTGTTGTATTTCAGTTCCACGGTTGCTGAAGATAGTCACATTATTGGTTATTATGGTTATCAGTCTTAACTCAGCTATGATTGCTGGTTTTTTAATGAAAAAAATTGTTTTTAACTGCAGTTAACATAAAATATTTTATTAGTTTCAGGTGCAAGCTATCATTTCTTATTGGTATTCTTGTACATTTGGTTATCTTTCCTGGTTCTTTTTAAAACATTCACCTTTCCCTTAAATTCTAAATGCTTATCAAACTCCCATGCCTCCTATTTCATAAAGGAAAGGATCCTTCGTCATAAACTCCAGCTTCGCACTCCCAGCCTCCACCCGAGCTTACTGAGTTCATTTCCATTCTGACCTGTTTGACTTGTCTCAGAGAAAGGATTTTTTTCCTTCTGCTTAACATCAACACCTGTTCTTGATCCTTCTGTCTGTCACCTCTTCTGGACCTCATTTGCTCAGCTACCTGTCCTCTGTCCTGTGCATGCTCTCTGGTTGGATGTTCACTCCACTCACTCTTTTCCAGCCTGTAGGTGTGTTCAGGGGTCTCATGCACAAAGAAGTGCTTCCCCATCTGTGCCCTTCATCTTCCTCTGTCATTTCCCTTTATCTCCAGACTCCTGGAGAGGTGTCTGGAGCTGCCCCTTCAGTGTTCTGCCCTGAGCCCCGTGGCTGTTCCCTCCTGGCCTGCAGGCCTGCTCTTGCTGCTGCCACCAGGGACCTCTTTTTATTTCCCCTTCTCATCTTTAATTTTAAATTGCAGACCCACAGAAACGTTATGAGAATGTATAACAGACACCCGTGTACTCTTCACAAGGTTCACCAATTATTAACATTTCGCCACGTTTGCTCTCATCTTTACGTACTACACTGCTACAGTCAAACTGCGGTTCTGTCTCCCGTCTCGAACAAGTTGTTCATAGAAAGACATGTGTCAGTTGTCAAATAAAACTTAGGTTCTTGACCCAACAATGGTTTCCTCCTGAGACCTGTATTTCTAATGGGAAAAAAGGATTTGGTTTTCGAACTAATCACTTCTTATACAGCCTTCTGGAACGAATCAAGTTTGAGAACTGAGATTCCACTGTATTATTAGTTTTGCTGTACCATTTGAGAGTATTGCAGACATAGCACCCCTACATTTTTCACTGTTAATCTCTGAAGAACAAGAACATTCTCTTACATAGTCACAAATGATAATGTAAAAAAAATATAGAAAATAGAGAAATTTTTTGTGTTGGAATATGAAATTTAACATCGGCACATTGTTACATATAGTCTGCATTCATTGTATCTCACCAGTTATCCCAATAAGAACCACTTTAATTATTATTAAATCATTAAAGTTTTTTCCCTGCTCTGTGTCTCTTTAATGAACATGTAATTTCCAAACCAGCAGATGCTTTTTAGTTCTCTTCTTGACCTTCTGAGTGTTTGATGCCTCAGCTACTTCCTCCATCTTGACACTTCTCTCCCCTTTGCAGCAGGGATTCTTCTTGTCCTGCATCTCCTCCTGGGTCTTTGATTCCCCCGCCCCCCTTTCTTTGCGTTATAACCCCTCTTCCACTCACGGTTTCTGTCACTGTTGTTTCGGTTCCATCTTTACTTCCACGCTTGTCACTTGCAGTCACCAGCCCTTCACGATGACTCCTGCTAGGGCTGCTGCAGCAGCCACCCTCACATGGCTGCTGCAGTGAGCTGCTCAGAGCATCACTTTGCGGAGTACTTATCTTCATGCAGAGTAACTGCAGGGCTCCTTGTCTCCCCTTGTCTCGCTGCCATCCAGCCCAGCAGGTGGCACGCGAGCCACACATTCAGTTTCAAATTTTCCAGTGGTCACATGAAGAACAGTGAAAGCAATTAAACAGATCCCAATGATTTGTTTTAATTGGTTAAATAATTATTAATGATTTCATTATTATTAAAATAATAATAGTTTAAGTATTTTGTTTAACTCACTGTATCCTAAATGTTATTTTAACAGAGGTGTAGCATTTATTGACTGTCTGAAAGTCAGAGAAATGAAAGAGTGAAGGAATATAACTTTAAGAAGCACAGAGGCAAAGAAATAGAACATTAGTCCTATTTCTGTACATCAAACAGCGTTAGTCACATTAAACCCTTGGCCCATTTCTTGAAGGTCGGATCCCCCATTTCCCTACAACAGGCCGAGTAACAGGTGGTGCAGAGCTGGGCTCTGGGAGTTCCAGGCTACCTGTGGTCAGACCTGACTTTCCCGGTTGCTAGCTGTGTGGCCTTGGCAAGTTATTTAACTTCTCTGTTGCCTCAGTTTCCTTCTCTGTGAAATGAGGGTTTAGTAGTGCCTTCCTTGTGGGGTTGTTAGGAAGATTAAATGAGTTACTATATGCAAGGCCCTCATGTAGTAGCAGTTAGGTGTCAGGTACTGGTCTGAGTGTTTGTACCTTGGACACAGTTAGGGCAGTTGGAAAAAAATAGGAACACCTTGTGCTCTGAGCCCTTGTTGTAGCTTTCTGAGATGAGCTTCACAGTCTTTCCCTCTCGATTCTCATCGATGCCTACCTGCCAAAATCTAATGTGTCCAAAGTGGGCCTCTTTTAGACCTCCCTGTCTCCTGTAGTGGCACCAGCTGCTCATGTTCAGTGATCTAGTGATTTAGGGACCGTATTCAGCTGACCTCCCCATTGCTCCCCTTCCTGCCCCAGCATCCAAACTGACAGCAGGTCTGATCTTCCTCTCTCAGAAATGTATGCCAAGTCTCCCTGCTTCAATTCATTTCACTGTTTACTAATCAGCTCATACGTGCCAGACATTCTTCAGAGTTCTGGAGATAGAGTGATGACCTTACATCCTAAGAGAAAAACAGATGATAAATAAGCAAGTGTTTGTTGGTTTAAGTGCAACAAAGAATAAGGGTCTAGAGCTCCTTCCCTGCACTGGGACTAGAGTGCAAGGAAGGAGCTGTTTTAGATGTGGTATTTGGGCAAGGCTTCTCCAGTGAGGTGACATCGGAACAGAAACTTCATGAAGGCTGAAAGAGTGAGCCATGAAAATATTGAGTGTTAATAGGAAGTTTTGAAAGCAGAGGGAGCTTTCAATGCAAAGGCCTCAAAAAAGTAGGGCAGGTGGCTTGTTCAGGAGACAGCATGGAGGCCAGTAGGGATGGAGAAGAGGAAAAGGGAGACTGGTGGAAGGTGAGGCCAGGGTGGCCTGAGGCAGGGCACGAAGGGCCTTGCAGGCCATCTTTGGGGTCCTGGCCTTTACTGAGTGTGGAGGGAAAGCATTGCGCCCAGCCACCGTCGTCTTTCCCCTGGACCATTACCGCAGATTTTCTCTTTCTCATCCGCGTCATGCTCCTGCTTCTGACCCTTCATATTGTTTTCATTGCACCTAAGGGTAAAATTCGTGCCATAACCTAAATATTTGTGGTTGGTTTGATCTCGGCTCACCTTCCTAGGTCGTTTCATGCTACTCAGCCAGACCCACTCCGCTATCACCGTCAGACATTTCTTTAAAGTTGGAACGTGCTTCAAGGCCCACTTCAGCACGTACAGTTCCTTTTGCCTTTCCCCATTGTCACTTCTCATTTTTTAAATTCCCATATATCTTACATTCCTCCCAGTTTTTTATTATGAAAACTTTAACCATATAGAAAAGTTGAAAACTAATACAGTGGACATTCATGTAACTTTTCACCTACATTTATCAGTTGTCAATATTTTGCAACAGTTGCTTTAAATCAGGCTTCATTTTATGTATCACTCTGGGTTTAGAAAGACCCCTTTCCTGATTCAATTCTCCTTACCCTTGCAATTCTCTTTAATTTCCCTATAGTACTTAGGAGAGTTGAATATTCTCTATCTGTTTACCTGTTTATTTGCAGTTTCTCCCACTGGACTGCAGGCTCCATGTAAATGGAGGTTATTCCCACCCCCCCAATACTATATTCCAGTTTGGTAGAGTTTACCACACTTTGAACACAGATTGAATGCTTGTTGACTGGTGTATATATAGTTGTACCTCTTTTTTTAAGATGGACACTTTAACCCTGAGGTGGTCAAGTATCGGCAGCTGTGCTTCAAGTCACAGTACAAGCGATACCTCAGCTCGCAGCAGCAGTACTTCCATCGGCTGCTGAAGCAGATTCTGGCGTCCCGGAGCGTAAGTAGTGCTGGGAGCTGGCTCTGGGACATGGGCAGTGGACTCCCCGCTTGCGTGGCTTCGTGGTGGCTCAGGTACAAAATACAAGAGGTACCGCTAAGGAAAAACCACTGCCAATTAAGCCATGACACAATTCAGCTGTATTATCCTATCTTGTGATCCGTTTTAAGGTGGACCCTGATTTCACAGGTGTTAATACAGTAATAAAAAGGTACCTCTTGGACTTGATGAAGTCTCGTGGCTTCAGCATTTACCAAGACAAATCAATGGCTTTCAGAGCCATCCTGGCTTAGCTGCTCTGAGATTTGTGTGTGCACACCCAGGGGCCTGTGGGTGACCTGACAGGTGGGCTGTGCCCCAAGCTCCGGCCCCAGGACGGACCAGAGTTGTTCCACCTCTAAGTGGTATAAGCTTTGGTGAGGAAACATGGGTGTCTAGTGTTGAATATAGTGAGTATTCATTTTCAGCGGAGCAGTTCAACACTCAGTTTTAGAATTTTCCCATGTAATAGTCAAAATAGGCCATTTTTATTTGGCACACTCGTACATGCATCTTCTTTGTGATCTAGAGGGAGAGAGTTGAGCATGTTAAACAAAGAAGACAGGAAAATGCAGACTTTGAGAATGGACCAGATCAGGCTTTCAGTGATGACAGGTTCCCTCTCTGGTTTCCTCCCAGGACCTCCTAGAGATGGCCCGTCGGAGCGGCCCGGCCCTTTCCTTCCGGCCAAAGCGCCCTTCACCATCCCGTACCCCTGAGGAGCGTGAGTGGCGGACACAGCAGCGCTACTTGAAGATCTTGAGGGAAGTGAAGGAGGAATGTGGCGACACGGCCCTGTCGTCTGATGAAGAGGGTGAGTGGCCACGGGCCCGTGGGGTGGGGTGGGGTGGGGTGGCCGGGGCTTTGGGTGCACAGCAGCAGCTTGTTGCTGGGTTGGAGCCAGGGTAGCCATCTGTCTCCCCGGTAGAGAAGCCGTCCCACTCATCCATCTGGGGGCGGGCCTTTCCATTAGGTGGGTGTGACCTCGCGCCAGTTTTATCTTTGGCTCCTGAGTGGCGCTGGAGTGTAGGTGAGGAGCCCGGCGCGGCAGGGATCTCTGCAGCAGGCCCTGCTGTGGCACTCGAGAGAACTGCTTTCCCCCCACAGGAGAGTGGTAGTGACTGTTGGCCCACCGCAGTGCGACCCGCCACTCTGTGGAAGTCTCTCCTCCTGGAAGAGCCGTTTAAATGGCCTCAGTGTGCTCCCGTTCGCCTGGGGAAGGGGCAGAAAGGAATGGTGGAACCCTGGCCTCCATGTTGTTGGCTTGCCCTTGTTGAACCCAAATGACCACTTACCCAATCTCCCCTGTTGGAGTCCACAGCCACGTTGGATTTACAAGAAAAATTTTCTTTTGAAGATCTCAGCTCGTGGCTTCCGAGCTCTCCAGCACGTTCACCTAGCCCTGCGGTGCCCCTGAGGGTGGTGCCCACGCTTTCAACAACAGATATGAAGACTGCAGGTGAGAACTTGCTGGTGCTGTGGGCATTCTGGGGCCTCTGGACGGAGACTTGGGAACGCCCTCGGAGGGAGGTGGGGACTAGGTTTTTACCCACCGGGAGAATTTGGAGAAGTTTTTGTACCGTTCCACTTTTTTACAAGTAGGTAGGCCTTCCTTCCTTTTTTTGCTTTGAAAATTTTTCTTAGGAGCTGATCAGGTGGTATTTTGGGCTAAAGCAGAATCTTAAAATAGTGAAACTGAGGGACAGCTTAATAATAGAACAAAAGGGGTGACCAGAGCCTGTGAAATTAGAGGATTTTTATTGGGCTAGGAATCAGAAGAGTGTAAGAACCTGTAGTATGTTTTAGGAGTAGCCAAGTCACTGAGGTCACTGGTACTGACTGATGTGTAGAAACGCTGAAGAGTTGACCTGTGGCTGGGTCAGGAGTGTTGGTGCTTGTAGGGCAGTAGTCACAGGGACACTCAGAAACACCCTCCTTTTGAATATCCCAGGTGACCAGAGAGGTTTTACATTTCAGCGTCATGTGATTAAATGACCTAGTCCATGGTTTGGTTCATTTTTTCTCAGATAAAATAGAACTGGGGGACAGTGACCTGAAGATAATGTTAAAGAAGCACCACGAGAAGCGGAAACACCAACCAGTAAGACGGGGGGAGGGTGTGTGTAGTCACCAGCGGTTGTCAGCCTGAAATCTCTGGGTTGGCTATTGTAGGGAAGATACAGGTAGTCACGACTTTCTGCTTCCTTTCCTTATTGCTGTTAGAGGACAGGAGACCCAGAGATGTGAGAAGACACATGCTTTGACTTTATAGAGCATGCTTAACATAGTAGTATCTGATTTAATCTTCCCTCAAGACCGATATGTGAATCCTGTCCATGTTACCAGAGCTCAGAGAGGTGAAGGAGCTTGTCCTTGGCCCTGCAGCTAATAAGTGGCAGAGCTGAGTCAGATCCGGTGCTCTTCCCCCATTTTACTGTTTCTGTTACTCCACCAACTCAAGGCAGTTCCAGTGCAGCCAAGCCAGAGAGCGCAGGGGAGGAAGAAAAGGTCGTCTGCCTTAGGCAGAGTAGTGAGCTGGGGAGAGTCAGAGCTCACTTCTCTGCCTGTCTTTTCTACTTACCCTGTGGTGGTTGGTGGGCAGATCCCTTCATTTCTCTGAGTCCCATTTTCAGAGTTTAAAGTACGGCATTTAACAAGACTATTTGAAGAGCATATAAGATAAGGAATGCAAAAGAGCTTTATAAACTGTAAATGCTGTACAATAGAAAAGTGGAACTGGGCTCTCCTTTGGCTCATTTTGAAGAGCAGTTTTTATCTGTGTGTATTTTTAATTCAACATGATTTCCTTAAGCACACGTAACATCTAAGTATCTGTTGGGTAAATTGGCAAGACCTCCAGCAGTTTGAGCTTTGTATTTGGGCTTTCATAACAACTCTTTGACTGTTACTCCAGGACCACCCGGACCTTTTGACAGGGGACCTGACTCTCAATGACATCATGACGCGAGTGAACGCTGGCAGGAAAGGTTCTCTAGCAGGTACAGGACATCTGCTGTAGGGCATCATGGTCTGGTGGCAGTAAATTTCCTGAGCCCACCTCCATGTTGAAAATGAATGAAATCACAGCTTTCTTCTTGCTGATCACATTTCCTTGTTATTGCCTCTGTGGGTTTATAGGTGGGTAGTGAATATAAAGTCAGAACAGCAGATCATTATGGGCTCCTTAATAACTGCTAAAGATAATTTGCAAATCACTCTTTGGGTTTGGTAAACAAAACTGAGTACCTTATTTTTGAGATTTGTCTTTCTTTTACTGGTGGGCCTGAGAAAATAATATGCAGCTGAAACTTCTCACTTCCTCATGTAGAAATGCAGTTCTCTGACTTGTGTTGCTTTTTCTTCCCAGCCCTGTATGACTTGGCTGTTCTTAAGAAAAAGGTTAAGGAAAAAGAGGAGAAGAAGAAGAAGAAGATAAAAACGATCAAGTCAGAGGCGGAGGATTTGGCTGAGCCCCTAAGCAGTGCCGAGGGGCTGCCGCCTCTCTCGCAGGCCCCGTCTCCGCTGGCAGTGCCTGCTATCAAGGAGGAGTGAGTAGGCCGCCAAGCTTCCTGCCCACGGGTGGAAGGTTAACCCTAAGGGTGTGCCCACTACTGGTGCTGGTGTGGACTGGTTTGTGTTGAACCCCTAGCCCAGAGTCCTAGGGGTCCTGTTAGGGGGAGTGTATGATGTGGGCCTTGACCGAAGTCTTATGACTGACAGGAGGCTCGGCAAGCCTAAACCAGTCTAGGGATGTATTCTTGGGTCTTTTTTGTTCTCATGTTTTTCTTCCCTCATTAGGCCTCTTGAAGACCTCAAGCCTTGCCTTGGAATCAATGAAATATCTTCCAGCTTTTTCTCTCTTCTACTGGAAATCTTGCTCCTGGAGGGGCAGTCTAGCCTTCCTGTGGTAAGAGTTTTGGGAAAGTCATATGTACATTAGAGTTTTCAAACTAGAAATTTTCAATGCTCCGTAGCTTGACAAGCAGCACTCTGGGTTGCTCCCAAGGCCTGCAGCTAACTTGCATTCTGTCTTGGGCAAACTGGACAGATAGACCCCAGCTTGCTCTGGCACATACGTGGAAGTGCTGGTTAGCACAGGACTCTAACTGGGTCTGCCTCTCCTCTTCCGCAGCTAGAGGAGCGAGTGTTGGATTGGCAGTCGTCTCCAGCCAGCTCCCTCAATAGCTGGTTCTCTGCAGCCCCCAACTGGGCGGAATTGGTGTTGCCAGCCCTGCAATATCTTGCTGGAGAAAGCCGAGGTAAGGAGCTTTATTCTGTAGGGTCAGTACCCCCAGCCCCCTTGTCTAATTAATTCTCATAGTACACTGCAGCTTTACTGGTTTAAACCCGTATGGCTTTGCATAATGCCATGCCTTGGAGGTTTCTGCTCTCCTGATACACCATGAAACAATCAGAAGTTATCTCACATTTCAGAGGTGTTCATTATTCTGAGTTTAGCACTCTCTCTGATCTGTGTGGCTTGTCTCATCCATTTCTTGCAGCTGTACCTTCCAGTTTCTCTCCATTTGTTGAATTCAAAGAGAAAACCCAGCAGTGGAAATTGCTTGGTAAGTAATTCATAATTGCCTACCTTTAACACTGGGTTTTCATTCTCTCATTTCCTCCGCCAATCTTCTTTTGCCTTCCATTCAGTAGTACAGTCCAGTGGGAGGTTGAAAAGAGCAATATTACATAAAAGGCCCCTTTGGTACTCGGGGTCCGAATCTCACCCCTTGCACTCCCCCATTGGATTGGGCTCACTGAAGCTGAGGCAGAATAGCCCTTCTATTGCGATGCACTCTGGTGTGCCTGCATTTAAATACGCCGGGGCATTTTACAATAGAATCAATGTTTGTATTAATTGTACCTATGGTTTTAGATGAATTTATGATAATGTAGTTATTTTTCATTCCTAAAACGGGTTTGTCATCGAGGACAATGTACAACAAGGTGCTGGACAGCTCTGAATAAGCTCTTTTTCAGGAACAGGATTATTTTTGTTTCTGGTTTATCAAGTTCCACTTACTCTGTGAGTTGTAGTAACTTGGTGACTGTTAGCTGGTGATGGTGATAAGAGGAAAAATCCGTGGATTTTGTGTTGAGATTCATAAACCTTTCTATTTACTCTCTCGGGTAGTCTGTAAGGAAAGGCATGGAGAAGAAGGCCATGAAAGCAGTAGATTTCATCCATTTTTATGACATTTATTCAGCTCCTAGGTGTCAGGCACTGTGTTAGGTGCTAGGGGATATAATGGTTTGCAAGTTTCAGACAGCGTGCTCCCCTCCTGGGGTTTAAGGTTTGTTTGCAGGACAAATAGTCATTCAAGTGAACTATCAGACTCATACATTCTGTGAGGGGAAAGCACCGGAAAGGATAGGCATTATAATGAGGCATTGGTGTAGCCTGGGAAGTCAAGGAGGACCTTCCTGGGGAGGGAGCACGTGAACAGAGATATTGATGGTGATTAGAAAGGAGCCAGGCAGACGGAAGGGTCAGGCATTCCAGATGGAGGGGACAGTGTAGGTCAGTGCTGCCAGGGAAGATTCGGTTCCAGAAAGTCACACAGGCCTATGTAGAGATGATGGTAATCATTTATGACTTGAGGGGAGAGAATTTAAATTTAAGAAAGTTTTAGGGGGGGGAAGTGCCGGACTTGGTTACGAATGGATGTGGGAATGAGAGAAGAGGGCCGTCAAGCCTCCCTGTGCTAGATTTGTGTTTAGTGGAGGAAGGTGTCATTTATCAAGGTAGGCAGCTGTGGAAGATGGCCTGCCTTGGGTAGGGTGAGTAGCATGAGTGTAGTTTTGGGTTTGCCGAGTTTGAGCTGTCTTTGAGGCATTTAAGTGGAGATACTGAATAGGCATAGGATACATGGGTTTAGAATCCAGACCAGAGTTGAGCGTAGAGAGTTGTTGGCATATATATGGTATGGAAAGTCAAAGACATTGGGAGAAAGTGTTAAACAAGGAGAGCGGAGGGCCACGGACGAAGCCTTGAGAAACCGGAGGCAGAGGAGGCTGTGTGGGCGAGTGTTGGGAGAGGAGGTGACTGCAGAGTCAGGAGGAAGCCACAGATGGTTGAATCCTGGAAGCCCAGTAATGGGAGGGTCAAGAACTGGGGAGTGGTTGTTAGCCCTGATTGTTTCTAAAAGGTTCAGTAAGGTAAAGACTGGATTTGTGGACCTGGAAGAAATGATGAATTTCTTGTAAGAGTAATGCCTTATCAGAATGATGCGCATTAAGGACAGTAGCAAGCTGAAGGCGACTCATAATCGCTGACTGCGGCTCCTTCCTCTGTTGGGCTGGGGGCTTGACATCAGCCATGGTGGACCCGTATGCCAGGGGTGGCAAACATGACACGGCCAGATGACAAGTATTTTAAGTTCGTGGGCCAGATGCTTTCTGTTTTATGTGTTTGGCCCTGGCATCACAGTGCAAAGAAGCTGTGGATAGTATGTAAATGAATAGACCTGGCTGTGTGCCCATAAAACTTGGTTTACAAAAAAAGGTGGCCAGTTAGCTGACCCTTGATGTGCACTGTGGAGATCTGCAAATGCTCCCAGTCAAGGCTCCCTTTTTTGCAGCCAGTTAGATACATTAACCTGTACACACTGGTTAAAGAGACAGTGGATCTTGTTAAGCTAAACATAAAAGCCTTTCAAAGTGAGAGCAACAGGCATTTATTTGAGATTTAAAAAAAAAGAATAGCTATTTGGGAAGCACTGATTCAGGCAGAAGCCCCAGCTAATGTTCCAATTAGGAAGCAAAAGCAATGAGTATGAGAAGCAGGGGAGGCAATCACAATCAATAGAAGGTAGGTGTTTCCTTTGGTTCAGATAAGCTAACTTAGAAATAGTAACTGGCAGTCCTCAGTCCAGTGGTCGTAATGACTACTGTCTTCTTATCTTTGCAAACAGTTTTTGGGAAACAAGGTTGCTTAGACCCAGGCCAAAGGTTATTCTGCTCAGTTGTAACATTTTGAAGTTTGAGGCAGCAGACAGGCAAGGCGGTGCTCCGGTGTGGCAGTGCCTGCTCCGTTTTAAAGGGGCTCTGTTTAGAATTTGTGTTGACCATCTAAACAACTCTTTCTAGAGGTTTAGCTGGGAGGGGAGGATAGTACAGGAACTTGTGGCCAAGAGAGGAAATTTTGGGTGAGCCTGAGTGCTGATGGAAAGGGTGCAGTGGGAAGAAAGGTTGCAGATATGGGAGAGCAGGGAAAATTGACTGTGTACATTTCTGAGAAGAGGTGACGGATTGGCTTGAGATGGCCAGTGACAGCACACTTCTTGTAATAGGTGGAAATGATGGGTTCAAACCAGTAGGCTTTGTAGGTTTTATTGTAGGAATCCTGAGGGGGTTGGTCCGGTGGCTTTGCTGTTAAAGTAGTAGCTGATAGAGGTGAGGGTGTGTGTCGTGAGTGAGGAGGGAGCTGAGAAGAGTGGGGAGGAAGGTAGTATGGCGCCTGGAAGACCAGCCTGACCAGAGACAACATCAGATAGCTGAGCATTGTTGGGGCCAGTGGACACTGCTTGTCATTTATTGGTAGTGGCATTTATTACCTTTTTTGCATGTTTCTTTGGTAGCCCTCAGCTGTCTGAGCTGGGGCTCGGAGGATGTGGGTAGTGTATATGGGAGTGATGCTGAGAGAAGAGCAGAGGTGGTAGGTAGTACTGTGTTGGTAAGGGTATCGTGGAAATGAGGGCTGTAGACCAAACAGGGAGAGCCGTGTGAAGGAAGGCGGCTGATGGGATCAGAGGAGTGGACGAGCAGTTCTGAGTCTAGGTAGTGCTTTGGTGGGAGGAGGTAAACAAGGGAGAAGTCTTGGTGATGGTGGTCGGGAGGCAGAATGTGTGGATTAGTATAAAGGATCTCAGCCCTGGCCGTATACTGCAATTAGGAGGAAACTTCTGAAAAACACTGATGCCTAGGCCTTCCCCATGGACCTTCTAATTGTTTGGGCATGGCCCGAGCTTGGGTATTTTACAAGTTCCCAGGTGATTCTTATGTATAGCCAGGGTTGAGAAATACTGGATCAGGCATTTGGAAGATGGAGCGGTGTGAGGTAATGACAGAGTCCAGATGGTTGTGGGAAAAAGTGGCTGGGGTGCGGTGGGGAGAGGAGGTCTCTGAGGTCACAGAACCGAGGATCAGGATATTGGATGGGCCTTCTGTGTGGGTGTGGAAGTTTCCCAGCAGGCTGGTGGGACGTGGGTGGGTGAGGAGCAAGGTGGGCCAGCACGCCATGGGGAGGAGGGACTGGGAAGTATCTGTGAGGGGCAGGGAGCGGGGTGGGTACAGGTGGGTGGTAAGAGCCATAGGGACCCAGCTTTTGTTTTATTTTGATATTTCAGAAGAGTTGGAGAAAAATAGTCTGGAATCAGTTACAGGGTTGAGAGCGGAGCTCAGCTCTGAGGGCATGGCTGTGAGGGAATAAATAGCCAGCACATCCCATGGCAGAAGAGTTAGGCAGAACCAGAAATCACACCGAACAAGGAAGTGGAGGGAGTGTTGTGGCTGTCGGAGAATTTACTGGTTATGAAGTCGCATTTCTAGATGGCAGAATGGGAGTAAGAGGAGCTGCGCAGGGTAAGAAAGCCGAGAGTTTCCTGGGGTGATGGTATTGTGCACTGACTGGCAAAAATAGGTAGGAGACCTGGTAAGGTCAGCTCAGTAGCCTTGGAGAAGGCTAGGCCCTGGCTGGTGCCTTCTTTACCCAGCAGACCTGGGTGACGGTCCCTGTGGTGTCTGGTCTGGGCAGGAGACATAGGTACCATCATGTGACAAGTGCCACAGCACGAGTCAGAACAAAGTGATAGCAGAGGAGGATACGGGCAAAGTGCTTGTCTCGTTCTAGGCAGGGCAGGGGGAGTCCAGCTTTTCTCCTGCCTTTCGGCGTCCTTGTTGCTGGGCCCTGCGGGCAGTGCCTTTGTGCCCTCGTTAGCCAGAAGGAACCTTTTCCAACCACCACCCCCCACCCCGCCAAGGACAGGATAACTTTCCTAGGGTAAGCTTTCATCCCATCCTTTGTGACACCTGCCACTTTTAGATTTTATTTGTTATGTGCTCTTTCCTCACTTGCCTGTAAACTTCATGAGGGACTAACTCTAACCTAGCATGCACTGTGGACATAGTGGCTGCTCGGCAAATACTTATTTTTTATTTTATTTTTTGTTTATTGTTATTCTGTTACAGTTGTCCCAATTTTTCCCCTTTTACCCTCCTCCGCCCAGCCCACCCCCTGCTCCCATAATCAATCCTCACACCGTTGTCCATGTCCGTGGGTCATTCATACATATTTTTTGACTAGTTCCTTCCCTTTCTTTCCACCATTCCCACACATACCCCGGCCACTGCCAGTCTGTTCCCTGTTTCCATGCCTCTGGTTCTATTTTGCTTTTTATTTTATTTTGTTCATTAGATTCCTCTTATAAAGTGAGATCATATGGTATTTGTCTTCCACCACTTGGCTTACTTCACATAGCATAATGCTCTCCATTTCTAGCTGTGTTGTTACGAAGGGTAGGAGCTCCTTCTTTCTCCTGCATAGAATTCCATTGTGTAAATGTACCAGGGTTTTTTGATCCACTCATTTACTGATGGGCACTTAGGTTGCTTCCAGCACTTGGCTCTTGTATATAGTGCTGCTATGAACATTGGGGTGCATGAGTTCTTTGGAATTGGTGTTTCGAGATTCCTAAGGTATATTCATTGTAGTGGAATTGCTGGGACAAAAGGCAGTTCCATTTTTAGTTTTTTGAAGAAATTCCATGCTTTTTCACAGCAGATGCACCAGTGTGCAGTCCCATCGGCTGTGCACCAGGGTTCCCTTTTCTCCATGTCCTCGCCAGCACTCACTGTTTGTCAGCAGATACTTAGTGAGTGATTTAGTTAGGGGATGCCCTGAAGGGGTGGTCTAGGCAGACAGCGATGGAAGTGGGGCAGGCTGAGTGGATAGTGTGTGCAGAGGGCTGTGGCTGCAGGTCCTAAGAGCTGCTTCCTCTGACAGAAGCACAGGGAGTAAGGAGAAGGGGAGATTCTGAGTAACACCTTAGTTCGCTTTATTATTATTTTTTGTCTTTTAATTCTTTTGGTAGGCCAGTCCCAAGATAATGAAAAGGAATTAGCTGCACTCTTCCAGCTGTGGCTAGAAACCAAAGACCAGGCGTTCTGTAAGGTATGGTTTTTAAAGAAAGCAGATTTTTCTCATTGGGTTTCCAGAGCCCTTCTGTTAGCCAGAATTTTTTAGTTCATCTACCTGTTCGTTTTCCTTTCCTCCAGCAAGAACATGAAGACGGTGCAGATGCCACCACACCTGTCCCTCGAGTGTGAGTATGATCCTCTAACAGTGGGCGGGGGGGGTAATCCCGGGAAACTGGACTTCATGATACTGCCATGGTTTTCTCACATTTCTCAGAGTGAGAGCTGTGGGTGATGTTAGCGATCCTAGGGTGCACTGATGCTCACCTGCCTCAGCGCGCCTCGGGAGGGCAGCGCTCTCCCATCAATAAACGTGGCTCCCTGAGCAAAGGATTCTGAGTTGGGGAGGTTCTGAGGGGGATGTGATCTACCTTATGGGTGGATATTTTCCCCTGGCTTCCCCTCCTGCAGTACCCACTTGATAGTGATTCACCCAATCCATCTTCCTCAGTTTACATATAGAAGTTGAAGCAAGAGCTTAAGTGACTGGCTGAAGGTTAGGACAGAACTGAGGCAAGAACGTAGGTCTCTTGACCTCTGGTCTCGTCCTGAGCTCTGTGTCAGGGCATCTCATGTGACTGTTTTGAGTCTGGGGTGGTCCCCTGTCTTTTCCCCCAGCTTCTTTGAGATGCAGTTGACGTATAATATTGTGTTGACTTGATGCATGTACGTATTGTGAAACAATTGCTGAAGTAAGGTTAGCTAACACATTCATCAGCTCACATAATTACCGGTGTTGGGGGTGTGTGGTAGGAGCGTGTGTGGTCTCTCTCAGCAGCTCCCAGCTGTGGGACGAACAGCTTCACTAACTGCAGTCAGTGTGCTCTGCACTGGACACCTGGGGCTTACTCATCTCACAGCTGCAAGTCTGTGCCCTTTGACCCCCGTCTGCCCATTTCCCCTGTTTGCCAGCCCCTGGGAAAACTGCTCTACTCCCTGTTTTTGTGAGTTCAGCTTTTTTTAGATTCCCCCAAATTCTTTGTGTTCCAGAAGAACTGACTATGTGGTGCGGCCCAGTACTGGGGAGGAAAAACGAGTTTTTCAGGAGCAGGTAAGAAATAGCTAGGGAGGCCACGCAGGCGGGCTCTTCTTGGGTCCACTTTCTTAGAGGGAATTCACACCTGCAGCCTTAGGTGTTCTGTTGGTTGGGGTTGTTTGTTAGGGGCAGAAATGGTGTAAGGAAAGGGGATGAGAAGTGTTTTGATGACCTTTTCCTCTAGCTAGCAAAACTCACTTATCTTTGCCTTTTTGTCCCTTGGCTAGTAGCTTGGGCTTTGGGGACCATGCTTCCCCACTGTCGGTGGCTCAGTATTCCTAGTTGGACTAGCGTGTTTGCTTCTTGTGTGATCTCTGCAGGTCTACCCCTTTTGTAGGGGAGCCCTAGAGAGACCCGCACCGTTCTGATGTACGAGCCTTGTCCCTTTGCTCTTGACAGGAGCGTTGCAGATACAGCCAGCCTCATAAGGCGTTCACCTTCCGCATGCACGGCTTCGAGTCTGTGGTGGGGCCTGTGAAGGGCGTGTTCGACAAGGAGACCTCCCTCAACAAGGCACGGGAGCACTCCCTGCTGCGCTCCGACCGGCCTGCCTACGTTACCATCCTGTCACTGGGTGCGGTTGCTTTCCTTCTCGGACCAGCTATGCTTGCTCTCTGTCCCCCCTACCACACGCATGGGAGAGCTCTGAGGGCCAGATGTAGCTAAATTTAGGAAGCTTTGGAGTGTGGGGAGGGGGCTTCTGCCCCCAGAGATTTATCTGGAATTAGTGTTTCTTTCCTGAAGTCTGTGCTCCAGTCTATTTTCTTGCAGGAACTGTTCACAGGTAAGCAGTTAGCGCGAGTATAGGGACTGGCTTCGTCCACACTGTGAGTCCTTTAAACGTGACGTTTTCAGCCTTTGTATCATGAGTCTGGTGAAACCTGTGGGCCTCTTCTCAGAATTTGGTCTTTTAATGCATAAAATACTATGTGTAGAGTTACAAGAGAAACCAGTCATATTAAAAGAGTTATCAAAATATTAAAACTAATTTTGTAGGCAGAAATATTACGAATTTTCATGATATTAAATGACAAGATCTAGCAGCAGGTTTTATAATGCCTGTAGTTTCCAAATAGTGATGTGTGGAAATGGTGTTTTGAGATGTCTGCAACAGCTGTCACGTGCTGTGAAAACATCTGATTTCTCCCACAACATCATAGCACTAACAATATTTGGTTTTGTACTTCTATTTATAATGGTCCTAAGGGGTCATGTTTGGTCTCTGCTGAAAGGGTGATGAGTGTATAGGGGCCTGCCCCTAGAGGGCAGTGTCTGCCCAGTGCTGCAGCCCAGTGAGGCAGAGAAACCTCGTGGCACTTCCTCAGTGCAGTGGGACAGGAAGGGTTCCTTTAGTAGCAGCCCTTTTTGACTCTTGGACTCTTCCTTTCCTGATGCCACCAGTTCGAGATGCAGCGGCTCGGCTGCCTAATGGAGAAGGCACACGAGCAGAGATCTGTGAATTGCTCAAGGACTCCCAATTTCTCGCCCCAGATGTCACCAGCACTCAGGTAGGATGGAGAAGAAGTTATTTTTGTTTTGCTCCAGAAAGGAATTCAGGAAAGTTATCAGGAAATATACAATAACATAAATTTTTAAAGACTGAATTAAGAGGAAAGAAAGGTATCTCAAGACAGGTGAAGAGTCATAACCTGAGACCCTTGCTGCTAGTGAAGCACAAATTTGACTCTGAGCTTTCTTACAGCTTCTAAGGGTCTGAGGTCATTGTTGCCTTCAGGGGTCAGCAGCTCAGTCTTTTAGGAATCTTAGTGTTTCCTGTTTGGGCACATGATCCCCAGTGAGTTTTTGGGAGTGCTGCCCCGCTGCTGAGACATGATCAGCTCAGCAACCGTGACTTACACTCAGAGCTTTTCTCCGGTGTTCGAGTCTGACCTGTCCCTTGTCCCCTTCGTTCTGGTTCCTAGGTGAATACAGTAGTGAGTGGTGCACTGGATCGGCTCCATTATGAAAAAGACCCATGTGTGAAATATGACATTGGACGGAAGCTGTGGATCTACCTGCATCGTGACAGGAGCGAGGAAGAATTTGGTGTGTGAGGCCTCTGGGTAGCGTCCAGCTAGCACAGGGATGCTTCTGACTTTCTGCCCCAATTCCAGGATGCTTTTCAGTAACATTTAGGCAAGGCTCAGCCCCCAGCAAAGCCTGGACTCTTAATGAAACTCCCTTTCTCACTGTGCTTAAACTACCACTGAGGCGTCTCTCTCGTTTGCAGAGCGGATTCACCAAGCACAAGCAGCAGCAGCGAAAGCCAGAAAAGCCCTTCAGCAAAAACCTAAGCCTTCATCTAAGGTGGTAAGTGACTCCCTCAGAGTGCCTGGCTCAGTGGTGTCAGGGAAGATGGCAGTGAGGCCTTCCCCTGTAGCTCAGCGCGTCAGGAACCATGGGCCATGCCTCCCTTTCACGCACCTTTGTTAAGTCTGCACGTGAATTTCTCTTCGTCTTCTACGTACAGAAGTCCAATAGCAAGGAGAGTTCAATGAAGGTCCTCAGCAGTGGCCCTTCTGAACAGAGCCAGATGAGCCTCAGTGACTCCAGCATGCCACCCACCCCAGTCACACCTGTGACCCCCACCACTCCAGCTTTGCCCACCACTCCTATCTCCCCTCCGCCAGTTTCGGCGGTCAACAAAAGTGGCCCTGCTCCTGTCTCGGAACCAGCTAAGTCTAGCTCCAGGTAAGCTCCTCTGTTCCTTCTCTAGCCTGCTCCCTCTGAAGTCCTCTTGTGTGCATGTCCTGAGTTGGTTGGCTATCATTGCCCCCCGTTTCCTCCTAGTGTTCTTCTGGTGTCTTCACCAACAATGCCACAGCTGGGAACGATGCTCTCCCCGGCTTCCAGTCAGACTCCACCCAGCTCTCAGGCTGCGGCCCGGGTTGTGGGCCACTCTGGCTCGGCCGGCTTGCCCCAGGTACGGGTGGTGGCCCAGCCTAGCCTTCCTGCTGTGACTCAGCAGTCAGCTGGGCCAGCACAGACACTGCCACCGAATCCAGCAGGACCTCAGATTCGCGTTCCAGCCACTGCTGCGCAGACCAAAGTTGTGCCCCAGGTAAATGGGCAGCGGACCGACCCTGCAGTGGGCTGTGAGTGCAATGGGCAGTCTGGGCAAGGACTGAGGGGCCTTATGTCTGCTGATGAGGATCTTCATTACACAACTTGTTTAATGTTCACGGCTGGGCAAGAGTTTTCAGGAGTTCTGCTTTACACGTGGCAGATTGGAACTTCTGAGAAGTTTGGTAATTTACCCAGTATTTTAACATTAGGTCCCTCATGGAGGTGGGATGAAGTCCAGGCCTGTGCTCCTGAATCTCAGGCTGCGTCTGAGTTAGCCGTGCCTCTAGACTTAGCCGTGCCACTAACTAGTCATGTGGTTCTAGAGAGAAGTCTTCTGCCTCAGCGTCCTGTACCATAAAAGGAGCATACTGTTCATCCGCAGTATGTGGGGATGGGGTGTTACGTGTGGGATCATTCCGAACATGAAAGGTGTGCTCACAAGCACAGGAACTTCACATGTCCGTTTTAGAGACTGGTGCACGGGAAGCCTGGTTAGATTAGAAGTGCCTGCAGAGGCCCACCCCTGGGGGGCAGTGTGCCGGTCTGCATCTTAGTGTCTGATTAAGCTCTTGGCCTCATGCTCTGAACCAGACAGTGATGGCTACTGTTCCAGTCAAAGCCCAGACGGCAGCGGCTACCATGCAGCGGCCAGGGCCTGGGCAGACGGGGCTTACGGTGACAAGCCTCCCGGCCACAGCCAGCCCTGCGAGCAAGCCGGCCACGAGCTCTCCCGGGACCTCTGCCCCGAGTGCCTCCACAGCCGCCGTCATTCAGAATGTCAGTGGACAGAGCATCATCAAGCAGGTGGGTGGGGCCCGACCCCTTTGTCCTGAAGCAGAGGACAGCAGAGGTTTCCATGATCGGGGATCTCCGATCCTTAGTGCGCAGGCATTTCAAGAATGCATCCCCACCAGGGCAGTGCAGGCTCTGCAGCTGCTGACGAGGCTTCACTGCTCCTGTTCGTCTACTTCACCATGTAGCAACTGAGTTCCTGAATTGGGAGGAGACTCTCCAAGAATTAAGTTTAAAGCCTGTGGTATAACTTCATTTATATGCTTCATTGGTGTTTCAGTTCACCACTGGTTAAGGCTATGTTTGTACTTTTTTGGTTGTGAACATGCAAGGCTAGCCATGGAACCTCAAAGAACTGTCAGGCAGAATAGCAGCTAGTGTCCGCACTGTGCTAACTGCGTCATGGCTGTTAAGTAACTTAATACTCAGCACCGCGGAGCAGGCACTTTTGTCGTCCCCGTTTTATAGGGGAAATGGGGCTGTGTAATGATAAAGTAATATTTCCTTCATTAAATATTTATTGAGTACTTTGTGTGTGCCAGGCAGTGTAAAAAATATTGGGGATTTAGTAGTATATTGCACAGACTAAGTCCCTCCTTCATCGGGCTTGTATCCCCCCAAGCCAGCGGGAAAATGGGTACTCCAGAGTGGGGCTGTTGGGGGTGCGAACATCAGTGGGTAGGTGTGGAGTGCAGTTCAGCTGGGGCAGCTGGAGAAGGCCTGTCTGAGAAGTGGCATTTGGGAGTGGGGCTGAGGTTGGAAAGCGTGCCATGTTACAAGGAGCTGGAGGAAATGCATCCCAGGTGCTGGAAGAGCAGGTGGAATTCTTTGAGTCAGGAGTATTTGGGGGGGACAGGGAAGCAGTGGTGGCTGAGGCCTAGTGAGCACGTGTGTGGAAGTGTTGAAATATGGTTTCTTGAGAGGTTCCCAGTGGTTAGATAAGTCAGACTTTGATTTTAATTCAAATGTGATAGGGAACCATGGAGAGATTGTGAGCCAGAATGGCTCGATCTGGTTTGCATGCCCCTGGCTGCTGTGTTAGAACAGACCAGAGTGGGCAGGAGTGGGACCTGGAGATGGGGTTGGAGGCAGTTGCCGTGGGCTAGGGGAGAGGTCATGCTGGCTTCCTGTGACTGGTCATCGTGGCGGTGAGAGTGCAGGAATTCCAAACTCAGGGTGCAGGGTCAGGTCCGTGATTTTCTGATGGTTTGATACCTTCTCGGGTCTGAGAGAAGGGGGTCCAGATCGATGCTGTGGCTTTTGGCTCGAGTGATGACTGGGTTGACGGTGATAATTACCTGAGATGGAGAATGCTGAGGTACGGAGACTGTAAGGCAGGCCAGGAGAGGAAAGGGTGCCTCTTGAGGTCAGCGCAGGCACCAGGTGCGTGAGAGTGGGAGGGATGCAAAGGTTAGGATTGGCCCCTCGCTGGATGTGGGTGCTGAGCAGACTTGACTGGGTCCACTGGATTGGGGGCTTTTGGGGAATGTGTTCAAAAGAGAATGTAAGGCAAAGAAATGGAGATAGTGAAGGTAGATAATTTTTAGAGTAATTTGGCTCTTTGAAGAGAGCAGAGAACTGGGGCTGGAGTGGAGTGGAGCAGGGGGAGGGAGATGTGCAATCCACAGGGGTTTGTCGTGTTTGCGGACGGGACACATCACAGCGTTTGCGTTCCGGTGGCAGTGGTGCCACAGAGAGAGGAGGCAGCGCTCGTGTGACAGAGAGTCCCTGAGGCTGGAAGGGCTGCATCCGTCGCGTCCGGGAGCTGGGCCCCACTGCTGTTACTGCCCTCAGGGTGGAGGTTGGCACAACTATGAATGGACGTTTATAAGACCGTTGGGGAAATGTGAATATATGTTATTAGGTAATAGTACATGATTATTTTTTTAATTTAGAAAGTCTTCTAGGTTAGAGATGTATAGAAGCATCAATCAGCAAATGCTACATATTAGTTTACTTAAAAATATTTTCACTCCTCTATCCTCCCCTCTCGGCCCCCCAGACCTGGGGAAGGGTAGATTGAAGACTGACAAAGTGATAACCTTTGAAGCTGGGGTATGGGTACATGGATTTGTCATGCTCTTCTCTTCTTTTGTGAATGTTTATCATTTTTAAAGCGTTAGAAAAATACATGGAATGCGCATGCTCACATAGTGGAGGTTTGCCTGATTGTGCTCTGTGCCTGCATGCCGCTGCGAGCCCTTTGGTCAGTGCTGTTTCTCCCCACCCAGGTGGCGGTCACCGGGCAGCTTGGTGTGAAGCCCCAGACGGGCAGCAGCATTCCACTCACAGCCACTAACTTCCGTATCCAGGGTAAGGATGTATTGCGTCTGCCACCCTCTTCCATCACCACAGATGCCAAAGGCCAGACGGTTCTGCGGATTACTCCAGACATGATGGCCACGTTGGCCAAGTCCCAGGTGACCACGGTCAAGCTGACCCAGGACCTCTTCGGGGCAGGAAGCGGCACCACAGGAAAAGGCATCTCTGCTACCTTACATGTCACTTCCAATCCCGTGCATGCTGCCGACAGCCCTGCGAAGGCCAGTTCCGCCAGTGCCCCTACAGCCACGCCAACAGGTACCACCGTGGTCAAGGTGACTCCTGATCTCAAGCCAGCAGAAGCCTCGAGCTCAGCCTTTCGCTTGATGCCAGCACTTGGTGTGAGTGTGGCCGACCAGAAGGGGAAGAGTGCAGTGGCCTCTTCAGAAGCAAAGCCGGCTGCCACCATCCGCATTGTGCAGGGCCTGGGAGTGATGCCCCCGAAAGCAGGCCAGACCATCACGGTGGCGGCCCACGCTAAGCAGGGCCCTGCCGTGGCCGGCGGGTCTGGCACTGTCCATACCTCGGCGGTGTCCCTGCCCAGCATGAATGCTGCTGTGTCCAAGACTGTGGCTGTGGCTTCCGGGGCGGCCAGCACCCCCATCAGCATTGGCACGGGAGCCCCCACTGTGCGGCAGGTCCCTGTCAGCACCACGGTGGTGTCCACGTCGCAGGCTGTGAGTACCGGTGGTGGTGAAGAGTAGCCCTTCCCCACAGGGAGCTTCTCTTTTCAGGAATGGAAATTCTGTGTCACCTCAGTTGACCCAAACAGGCTTATTTACTAATAGACTTTGGTGTTTAATTTTGAAACAGATTTATGAAAGTAGTACCTGCATACATTCTTAAAATACTAAAATAGTACTGAAGTACCTAGAGTAAAATACAAAATTTCTTTCACAACCCCCTAGTTCTCCCTTCCTGAGGGCCAATGTCTGTTGGTATCTTGGCATTTATCCATCTAGTCCTTTTCTTCCAGGTGTTTTTATACATATAACACACAGTTAAAAAAATACCCCTATGAAAGACCTTAGTCTAGATGTTGTTCTGCGGTTTGCTGTATTTAAAAATATGCCTTGGGGATCATTCCGGACCCTCCGCAGATACTGAGTGAATTCTCTGGAACGAGGCCAGAGTCCATAGAAGATGCGCTTTGTCTAGCTGTTCCCCTGCAGGAGGGCGTTCTCCACTGTTAGGAGTGGTGCCACCGCGAACATGCACGTGTGCACAGATGCACGTGTGTGCGGGTTTCTGGAGCAGAGGTGCCTGCGCTGGGCCACGGGGGTAACACCTTGAAAGTTTAGACACGCAGCTGTGCTGCCAAAAAGGCCACACCAGCTTATAGTCCAATCCGCAGGTCTCCTGCCCTACCCAGTGCTGGACGCCGTGGGGGCTGAAACTTTGCGTAGCTGTTGTGGTGGGAGTTCTTTTTCTGTTTCCCTGACCTTCAGTGAGGTCGAACGTCCAGTCCTGTGGATGCTGGCCAGTGCTCTCTTGCAGTGAATACATCTTTGCCTATTTTCTTCGGGAGTGGTTGGCTTTTTCATAGTTTGAGGTGACCCTTTATATTTTCTGGGTGTTAATTCTTTGTGCAGAAAATACTTTCTTTCACTCTGTCATTTTTTAACCTTGCATAGGGAGCCTTTTGCTCTACAGGTATTTTATCTGATTAGATCTATCAACATTGCTTTTATGGTTCCTAGGTTTTATGTCTTTTGCCTTTTACCCCAGGGTTATAAAGATATTAGCTTTTATTTTCATGAAATATTTTCAGAGCTTTAAGAAAAGTGTAACTGATAATCCATTTGAAATGTAACTTTTTGAATAGCATGTGGCAGAGATCTCATTTTGTTTTTCAAATTATTCCAACATCATTAACTTGATTTATCCTTTCCCCACTAACTTGAAATACTACACTTATCAGGAACCAAATCCTCGTATTAACGTAGGTGTGTTTCTGGATGCAGGTATATTCATGTGGCTTCTAGATAAGGAGCAGTGTTCTGTATTTTCATGTGGACAGGATAAAACACAGTTTTACTTTTCTGAACAAGCTGTGTAATGAAACCTCAATTGTTTGGGTAGAAGCCAGAGTGGTGGAGGAGGACATACAGGTTAGTGAAACCAGCCAGCCAACAAACCCTGATGTACATAGTGTGGCTTAAAAGGAAACAGTCAGGTGCTCGTGTCCCAGAAGCCAGAGTAAGGAAGAGAGGAAACCGCTGCCTGACCCACTGTTGTTTCCCGTGAGCCCTCCTCACAACACAGCTGCCGCCCGGTGGCCTCCGCCCTGTTTCTGCTCTGGGACATACCGGGGTGGGGCAAAAGTAGGTTGCAGGTATTGGTGTGGAAAAGAATACAAGAATTAATAAATACTAACACAAGAGTAAACTCTGTGTTTTGTGAACTTACAACTGGAAACCTGCTTTTGCCCCACCCTGTATGACTGGAGAGCATTCGGGGGGTTAGGAAGCATTGCAATGTCCCTGTCTAGTCTGCTAGTTAGGCCAGTTCATGAAGAGATGATTCCAGTTGCTGTACTGGTGGCCTGAAATGTTTTTAAGCGACTAAGGCACAGGTGGCACACACAAGGCCTGTGGGCTGAATCCGGCCTTCCGTCTCGTTTTATGCGGCTCAGCACCTTGTTTCTACCCGGCGTCAGCGCCAAGCTCTCGCTTAACTGTTCAGGAGTAAGTTACATTTATACAGTCCTAAAGTTACATTCAGCCCTTTGAAGGCAGCTTGAGGCTGATGTGGCCCCTGGTGAAAATGAGTCTGACACCCTGCACTGAGGCATTAAGGAAATAAAACTTACATAAATCCACCTGGAGGCACTGCTGTCACCTGTCGGCATCTCTTAGTGCTTCCTAGTGGGCTGCCACTCCGACGCGGCTTTGCACCTGAGCACCTGCCTTCTTCAGAGCCAGCTTGCCCATAGGAAATGTCTATGCCTTTTTTTAGCGTTCTATCAAACCACCCCTCTTGAATCATTTTTTTTTTTTTAATTGCCTAATCAGGGTGACACTGGTTAACAAAATTACACAGGGTTTAGGTGTACAGCTCTACTGCATAGCGTTTGTGCACTATGTTGTGTGTTCACCGCCTGAAGTCCGGCCTCTGTCCACCACCATTTACTCCCACACCCTCCTCTACCCTTCCCCTCAAACTCTCCCCGCCCCCCGCAGTCACCACGCTATTGTGTCCATGAGTTTTTTCTTTTTTAAAAATTTTTGTTCAATCCCTCACCTCCCTCCTACAGCCATCACTCTGCTATGAATCTTGAATCATTTTTTTAATCCTCCCCCAAGGATGTATGTATTGATTTTAGAGAGAGGAGTGGGGGGAGAGAGAGAGAAGTCCATGTGAGAGAGAAACATTGATTGGTTGCCTCTGATACATGCCCCGACTGGGGGTTGAACCCACAGCCCAGGTGTATACCTTGAGCAGAGATCAAACGTGTAACCTTCTGGTGTATGAGATGACACTGCAATCAACTGAGCCACCTAGCCAGGGCTTGCATCAGAGGATTTTACTATATATAAATTTTATTACCAACCATTAAAAAACCAGGTAACCTAAAACCAGGTGATGCAATTATTGAATCTTAGCCATCCTGAAATCCCCAAAACTAGGCCTTTTCAACTTTTTGTTCCTCTTAGGCCTTGTTAGCTTTGAGGTTGCACTTTCACTTGGTTGAGTTTGTGATTAGTGTCCCCTAACTGACCTCTTCTTATCTCTGGGAGAAACGGAAAGCACCTGGAGAGTGTGGCCTGTGCCCAAGCAGGCAGGTGAGCAGGCAGGCACAGCCGGCCGGCAGTCCAGGGGGGCAGCAGGTGTGCACATCCTGAGTTAACCCCTGAGTGCCTGTGTGCTGCCCCCACCCCCGTGGGCAGCTGTGGAGGCCCGAGTATGGGCGGTGCATGGAGGAGCAGGCCCCAGCCGCCCCCAGGAGCCCAGACGCTCACTGTGCTGCAGCCAGCCCACGTCTTGCTTCGGGTCTAGGTACACTCCCACTGAAAGCAGTCCTACATGGTGACTGTGCGTTAGGTGGCGTGAACGAGGACAGTGACAGATCAGGTGACCCTCAGTGTAGCATAGGAGCCCTTACCTGCAGCCCGTGAACGGCAGCTGATTGGCCATGGGAGCCCCGAGGGGCACAGGGACCGGAAGCTGCTGAGTGCTGGCTCTCAGCTCTGGTAGCCCTGGACATGGGCTTCTGGTTTCTCATCTCCTGTCTCACCTCTTGGTCTCCTCCTCCTCCTCTCTAGGGGAAGCTGCCTACGCGGATCACTGTTCCACTCTCTGTGATCAGCCAGCCGATGAAGGGCAAGAGTGTGGTCACGGCCCCCATCATCAAAGGCAACCTTGGAGCCAAGTGAGTGCTTGTTAGTGAGGGCTGGGCGGGGCACCCTGGGGGGGCTCTCCCTCCACATCTGCTGTTGTGCTCAACAAGATTTATTGAGTAACTAGCACTGTTTCAGGTGCTGAGGATAGAGTGGTGATTAAAACACACAAATCCTTGCTGTCCTCAAGTGGGGAGAGAGAATAAAGTGAAATACGGCATGGGGTGGTAGGACAGACTACAGAGAAAAGCATGGAAGGGGCAGGAGGAGCTGTGATGGGGTCGGACTTGATCGCAGGTGCTGGGGAGGGCCGCCCTCGCACGCGTGAGCCCTGCAGTGTGGTGGGTCACAGCGTAGGGGCTTACTTACTCAGGAGCCTGGGCTTCCTAGGCCCTGATAAACAGGGATAAAGGGCATGAGGGAGTCATTCTGATGGTCTCAAGGCAGCCATTTGGGGGGTTGGTTTCTGACCGGAAGCACACACCTCTTTGGGACTCTATTCATCTGTTACTCCTGCTGATGGAGGCGTGGACATCAAGGTCAAGCTTCGGGCCAGCTCTTCGCTCTCGTCACGGGAAGCAGAGAAGCTGCAGAAATCTTGGCTCTTGAGATGCTTTCCATTTCAGTCCAGAATGCTGGGATTTCCACTGGGCACCAGACCTCCTCTTTTCCCTCAACACATGGCCTGGTTCTGGGTGGGAGGTAACACCCTGCCCTGCTCTCCATCCGCAGCCTCGGTGGCTTAGGCCGCAACATCATCCTCACCACCATGCCAGCGGGCGCTAAGCTTATCGCTGGCAACAAGCCTGTGAGTTTCCTCACTGCCCAGCAGTTGCAGCAGCTCCAGCAACAAGGTCAGGCCACACAGGTGAGGTCCGAGGTGAACTGTTGGCCATACCGCCTTTCTCTCTACCTTTGCTATATGTTCTCAGCTGATGAGCTCATTTGCATCTGCTGATCAGACACTCTCTCCTCGAACAGGTGCGTATCCAGACTGTGCCTGCATCCCATCTTCAACAGGGAACAGCTTCCAATCCCTCCAAGGCGGTCTCCACTGTTGTTGTGACCACAGCTCCATCTCCCAAGCAGGCGCCTGACCAACAGTGACTCTGGGAGAAATATGGCTTACCTGAACGCCCACGCCTGCACTGCCCTGCTGCCAAAGGGAAGGGGTGGGAGGCCCCGTCCTTCCTCTAGGCCTCCCTGTCCAAGGATGGCCAGCAGTGGGATGGAGGTAGCAGTGGCTGAGATTCTGCGGCCATAGTCCACATGGGGGACGCTGACAAAGGCTCTCTCCAGGTCTTCTCCGTACTGATCCAGGAGAAGCCGCTCTTCAAGCTTGTGTGAGGTCACAATTGTCACACAAGCCGAAGTTCTCTTCTGAGAGCAGAGTGCTGAGGGAGGGCTTGCAGCACAGAGCGCAGACAGCAAATGAGCCTGTGACATGTGTGGATTGTAAGTTTTAGCTTGTGCTCTTCTCTGTGACTCATGGTCTGGTTAGGAGTTTTGTGTCTATAAATTTTTATGTAACTTATTTTTTTAAAAACTGGTTATTCTTTTGACCAGAATGTGAGAATAGCAAGGTCCTTCTAAGCTGGTGGCTGACTTGGTGACTACACAGTAATGGAGAGTCTCTGAGATGGGAGAGACATAGGAAGTGGGGGTGATGTGCGTCCCCTGAAAGGGGGTTGGTTCGGCACTGCCTGGGCAGCAGGGTCCTGACTGCAGTCTGTACCCTCACCTGCGGGCCGTCCTCCTCATCAAGCCTGTTCATGCACAGGTGTGGATACAGTAGGTGCGAGCTGCGGAAGTACTGCTTTTGCAGCACAAGCTACTTCAGTTCAGAGGTGATACATTCTGCTTTGTTCCAGAACAAGAGTCAGCAAACTAAGCCCTTGGACTGTCTACTTGTTTTTGTGAATAAAGTTTTATTGGGACACAGCCCGTGCCCATTCATTTATGTATTATGTGGGTGATTTCAATTTGAAGGCAGAACTGAATGGATGCCATAGAGACCATATGGCCCTCCAGCCTACGATACTTTTTATATGGTGGTTTAAAACTTTGCTGACTTTTATTCCAAAGTAGAGATGGCAGGAAGAGAGCAGGTGTCCCTGCCACGCAGCACCAGCCACAAAAGAAGTCAGTCTCGATACACAAGTTATTTAATTCAGGCTGTTTTGTACTTCTGAGCCTCCATCAAGCAACCTGTGGAGAGCTTAGAGTGGTATTTTAAAGTGTCAAATTGAATTAAAGCACTGGTGGCTAAGAATGTGTGCCTGTTCCTACTGGAGCTGGGGGTGGGTGGGAAAGCTTTTCTGCAGTGATACTTCTGAGAGTTAGGGAAGCCCTAACTCCTGAAAGTATCCAGATTATTAAAAATGTTTCTTTCATCTGTGGAAGTCTAGTGGTGAACTTAATGGGGTCTGAGTGAGGAAGTGGAGGTGGAGGGGAAGAACTGGGGTGGCCCCCTGTGGGGGGTGCTGGCGGAAGGCTGGTCATCAGGCAAGTTGCAGAGGAGCAGGGACTTGTAGAGTGGCTTGTGGGTGACACAGAGGTTTCATAGATATCTCGTTTAATTCTTAAAGCAGTTCTGTAAAATGTTTACCATCTGTTTTAACTGAGAAAATGCGACTTTCAGTTGAAGTTGAAGAAAACCAGGGAGTTATATCCAGTCTCCTGGTTCTAAGTTAAGGACCCTCTCAGCTGCCTTCCTGAGAAGAGAAGGGCCATGAGGTGTCCCACATGAGGCTCAGGACGATCCTGAGCTGAGAGTGGTAAACGTGGATTACAGGGAGCAGAGGGGAGACAGCTGAGGTAAGGGGGAGCTTTCTAGGGGGCAGAGAGCTGGTACAGAGGTGAGCAGGAGGGGCTGCAGGGAAGGAACCAGGCTGGCCTTTGACTTGCCGGAAGGAGGCTGCCTCTGTTGTTTATGCTACTTTTGATATTTGTGTGTCATTGTTCTGGAGAGTCACAAATGACTTCATAAAAGTAGTTCTGACCTTCAGCCCCAGCCTCACACCACACTTGTATTTACTGAAGTCGCCCAACTGCCTGTCGGCTTCATGGCCGCAGACGTTTACACCCAAGGAGGAGACAGGTGTCAGGACGCCAGTGCTGATCGGACTCCCTGGGAGTGGACATAGGGCGCACCACTTTGGCAGCCGCCTGCTGGCGTGGTGAAGTGACATCACCAGCGCTGGCGCCAAACGGGGTTCCTTGGGTGTGCATCTCGGGTTGCGCAGGGAGGGTGTGGCTCTGGTGGGTATGTGTGGGGGCGGGGGACAGTTCCAGAGAAACCTGTGGCGGCCATGGGGTCTTTGAGCCTCTGGTTGACAGAGGCTGGTAGAATTATTCAGACCGTGTGTCTGAGCCTGCGTTTGTCCTTGACTGCCATGTCTGGGTGTGTTCACGCTGGGGCTGGTCACTCCTGTGAAAGTTTCACACCTAGCCACTCCCCTTGCCCTTGCCCTCTGGAGAAACCACTCCATTTCCTGCGAGCGTTCTGCCCTGCCCCTTTTAAATCAAAATGGACAGCTCTACTGGGGAGGTGAGAGCAGGTTTCTTCCCACTTCCTGTGCCTAAGGAAAGAACACGGGTTACATTGATGGCCAGTAGTAGGTCTTCTAGTCCTTGCTGAGTGAGTGTTTGGGTTTCTGCTCACAAACCAAAGTGGATCCCAAAAGGGTCATTGCTTCTAAAGATTAAATCAGTGTTTTCGAGTAGCTCCTCCTTAACCTCTAAGCTGTGACTTCAACTCTGAAATGCTGGCTCGCTGTAGAGGTGACCTTCCACTGAGTACAGTGTTTCTTCCAAAGTGCACACAGTGCTTCCTGTACGTGGTCTCTGCTGTGTTTGTGGGGTGGCAGAGGGGAAAGTGAGACAGAAGCTGGCGTCTGAGTCCCACAGGAGGCTGGTTCTATGACTCAGTAGAACTGTGCGACCTTAGGCTAGGCCACTTCCCTAAGAACCGGAGGTACATATGTCAGAGGTAGTGGGGATGTGAAACCAACGAGTCACACATTTCAAGTCCGAAAAAGGCCATGTCAGTGGCACCGTTCAGCCAGTAAGCGCCTTCACATTGGGCCTGACCCACTTTTGTCACGTGATAGAATTTAACGCTGGGGTGTCAGACTCATTTTCAGCAGGGGCCACATCAGCCTCTCGGTTGCTTTCAAAGGGCTGAATGTAGAGCTCCTTGCCCCTGGTTAAGGAGTGGTTACATTTATACAGTCCTAAAATTATATTTGACCTTTGAAGGCAACCTCAAGGCTGATGTGGCCCCCAGTGGAAATGAGTTTGACACCCCCGACTTAATGCGCTTCACTCTTCGCAAACACTAATGGCCCCTGTGCCCGGGAAGTGCTTTTCCAGTGGGGCAGCTCCCTGCTCGTCCTCTCTCCTCGGTCTCTCGTGGTGGTTTTACTTACTCTGTGGCACCGGTCCCCCTGTCACTGCTTGCCTCTCTCCCCCACGAGACCATGAATTCCTTGCTGGACACACTGCTTAATCCGCACAGCCATGTCAGTGCTGGTGCAGAGTAGCTGTTTAATAAATACTGGTTGAAGGAGTTAAAAGAAAAAAAAGAACCAGAACCAAGACTAGAGTGATAAGACTTGTATTACTAGTTCAAGCTTCACATTCTTTGCAGGATTCTTACCCTTTGCATTTAGCTGTAAAGTCAGGGCCTTCCATAACCTGCCATTTTTCTCTCTCCCTCATTATACAAGTTTCCTGTCAGCATCCTCTTAGGAGGAGTCAGAACACCTGATCCCAGCTCCCACCTGGGCCACTAACCAGCTTCCTGATTTAAAAAATAAAAATCACCTTTGGCCTAACTTTGTCATTTATCAGCAGTGGTATTACAGTTCTCTGAAATTTCTGGTCAGGAGATGTTTACCACACCAAAGTTTGTGAATTATTACTTTTAAAAAATACATGTTAGAATTGCATCTGTGAAATAAAGGCACTGTCATTCACTTACTTTCTAATACGAAAGTACCTGTTTCTTGGGAGGAAAAGGGATACGCTATCAAAAGCAGTGATTTTTGCTGGATTCACACCCATCCGTGGGGCTACTTCCCGTCCTGCAGCTTTAAGGGTCTCTGATTTCTCTTCACTCTGAGCCACAGAAAAAGCCAGCTTCATTTCTCTTCATGGAGGGTACCACACCCACACAGACTTTAGCCAAATAAATGAGCAGGTGCAGGTGTGAAGAAGCGGAAGCGCAGACCAGCTCGCAGACCAGCTCGAGCATTGCAGTAGAGGGAACGTGTGGCCCCTGGGGACACTCACTGTTAATGCTCAAAGGGACTTGTCCACCCCGTTTATGACCGATGGCCTTTTCTCAGTCCTCCTCTGAGCCACTCAAGAGGGCCTTCTGGGCAGTGCGGTCTGACTTCAGCTGCTGAATCCCAATGATTTCTCCTTCCCTGTGCCTCTTTAGCCGAGTCAAAAGGCTGTAGGAGAGAAATGGAGACAACTGAGCCCCCAAACTCCCTACTTGTTCACCCAAGAATGTGAGGGCATCTGATCGTTCTTAAAGCATTTCCTTTATGTCTCTATCAAATACGAGATTGCATATCTGACTTCTCAGCATTGGTTGGTAGATAAAGAGAATAAAGAGACCATGATTTACTATGTAATAGTTAATGTCGTAACTGAGACTAAACTTAGGTCTCCCACATCCTTTTTTATTATTTCACTGACTGGGCAGTAGAACTAAAAGAAACTGGCCTTGAGTTGCCTCTGGAGCCCTTTCTGGGTGAAGTGTGTCTGCTTTGGGTAGGGAAATGAGGAGCCAGGGGAAAAGGCAGGGCAGCCACGGCACAGCAGAACTGCCACCACCGTGCGGGCTGTGCCATTTACTCGTTGGGTGACCTTGACCAAGTTAGTCTTTTGAAGCCTTGGTCTTCCCATCTGTAGAACGTGACAGTCCATCTTTTATTCATAAAGTGATACAGGTTTAGCTGGGTAATACACCAAAGGGACAAACTAAGTGCATAGGAATTACAGTATTATCTCTGAAGAGTGCTTTGGAGAGCACTTGCCGCCTGTGTTACCTGATTGTCACAAGGTCTCTGGGACAGGAATCTGTGATGGGCTCGGGGTGAGCGGGGGACAGAGCAGGCACTGCAGTCCGAGGCTGGTGCCCAGTGCAGAGTGTTTCCTTCACACCCCTGGTCTGCAGTCCATCGGAACTGCCTCTGCAGCTGGCTCTCCCACAGGTTCCTGTACCAGTCAGGGCCTTGCCCTTCTGACAGCCTCGCCACCCTCACTTGTAGGTGTGCAGTTCCTTGCACAGAACTTGGCACTTAGTACCAAAGTGGCAGAAGTTAGTTACTACTCAGCTACGAAAGGGGGGTCCCTGGAAATAACAGTGGTACAGTGTGACATACCTCAGGGGCAGAGGGTTGGTCAGGACAGGGAGACTGGACAAAGGTCATCTTGTGGACATACCAGTAGACAAGAGAGTAGTTGACAGCCACAATGCCAACAGCAGCCAGGTAGTGCCAGCAGAAGCACATGGTGATGAACATGAGGTTTGAGTGGTCATTCTGGTCCCATTCTTGTGCTCCAAAGGGTGGAAACAGCACAAACCCAATCTGGTGGATTATACAGAGAAGTCAGCCCTGTTGTTTGATGCTTCCCTCCTGGGGTCACCAGACCAGCTGTTCCCCAGCATCTTATTTCCCATACCTGCGTTAGTACAGAAAGACCTTTTTGCACAGGAAAATGGTGAGGTTAACTCTGGTTGTAGGATAGGCTTACTGCAAACCAAACCGCAGGTGGACAGGTGATCAGGGGGACCCTGTGGATGGTGTCGGTGCATCCAGCACTGGGGTGGGCAGATAGGGCAATGTGTACCCTGCTCGCTGCGTGTGCTGCACAGATCAGGCTTGTTAACGCATCCGCAGGGCATTCATGGAGAGTTACATAGGGCCAGGGGCAGGCAAGGTAAGGAGCATGGCCTTCTAAGCCCACCCACATGGCGTGTTAGTGCTGCATCCTCAGGACTTCACCTGGACATGCTCGGCGGGGCCCCTCAACCCAAACAGCATTAGGACAATTACCTGCCAGAACCAGGTGCCTTGAAGGATAGTGAGGGTGGTTCGGAAAAGTTCCAGCACGATATTGTCCCGAAGAATCACCTCCAAGAAGATACTGAGAGCCCCTCCGAACACGGCACACAACAGGAGGGAGTGGATGTACTGGTCCAGGGGCGGTCGGTTGTGGACATGGTGGTAGAGGAGAAAACCTGCCACGAAGCCGGTTATGGCCGTCAGAGTTGCCTGTGTCTGCGGCAGAGCGTTCATTCCGGACTTTGTCTGTTACCAGAATTTTCTCAAAGCTAGGGTTTTCAGTACTTGGAAAGTGAGTTTATATAACATTACAGGACAAGCAATAGGCAGATGAAACTGTGTGTGTGTAAAGTGGGTGTAAGCAGCAAAGGATACAGCTTTAAATCTCTACAGAATCTGTGGCAGGAATCAATACAAGATGGGTAAGTGAAACGCTGCTGATTTACGACAAATTGTGTGTGTGTTTACTTGAAATTCAGTTTTGCCCTCAGCTTATTTTCAACTCTTCCTGAGGTACAGAAGTAAGTGAAGTCGTTGGATTACATAATGATTTTTGCCCTGGCTGGTGTGGCTCAGTGGATTGAGTGCCGACCTGTGAACTGAAAGGTTGCCGGTTCAATTCCCAGTCAGGGCACATGCCTGGATTATGGTTGGGGGCCCCCAGTTGGGGGTGTGTGAGAGGCAGCCACAACCTGATGTTTCTCATCTCTATGTGTTTCTCACATCTATGTTTCTCTCCCTTCCTCCCTCCTCATCTCTCTAAAAATAAATAAATAAAATCTTAACAAAATAAAATGTAACTGTGTCTTTTTTTTAAAAAATGCTTTTTTATGACCCATTTAACATGAGTTCTATCGGGAGATCTGTCCTGGCCTCTGGGCCAGTCTCCTGTCTGTGACGGAGTCCAGACGACAGTGCTGGGGGGTCAGGGTGGAGTGGGGCATTTCTCTTCCCAGGCCACAGGGAGTCACACTCTTGCACAGTGGCATTCACCCAGTCTCCAGACAGTTGTGTGTTTCTGTGTAGGTGTGCGCACAAGCACTCGCAGCGTGTGAGCTGGGGAGGGTGTGGGCTGGGGGAGGGCAGGGAGTTTGTGCACTGTTAGCTGGTGGCTTTGCCTAAAAGCCTTGTGCTTTCATGTGCTGCTTTATGGAGTATGTCACCTATACCATCCAGAGCATAGGCCCGAGCCTGCTCAAGGTGAAGTCCAGAGATTTGCATTTTTCCGGGGCAGGTTAGTATATTTGCAATAGTTTGGTCTACTGTGCCCCAAGCCCTCATAATCACAACCTGTTGGCTTCTTCCTTTTTCCCCCCTTACCAAGTTACCTTCATTGAATGCTGCCACAGCCATGACCAGCCTGTCAAGCCCCAAGGGAAGGTGGCTAAAGAGATAGGTGAGCATGTCGGTGAGTCCCGAGACCGCAAAGAATAGGTACATAGTGCTGTGTTGCCAGTTCATCAGCTTTATCCACTGGCTGTCCGAGTACAGGTGGAGGTGGGGCCCATCTGGAACAAACTGTTCTGCCAGGATCCCTGCAGGAAAATGAGAATGGAAATTGAGGAGGGAAGAGGAGTTCCAAGACAAACATGTGACCTCAAAAAATCACCCTGTGTCATGAATGAAGCCAGGATGTGGGTGAAGGTAGGTGGCCAGTGGTCCGCTGGACCCACTCTGCTGCTTCGGTGCAAAGGTATTTCCTGAGGAACCTGCATAGCCTTTGTTGCTGTTGTTCCCTGGACGGGGATCCAGGGGGGAGGGGGAGAAGTAGTAGAAACATAGCCACACAGTTTCACAGGACACCTGTCCAGTAGCTGAGATGACAGTAAGGCATTGTCACTGAAGGGAAAGCGTGGCAGATAACTTCATTTTGGGGCTCCCTCCGCCAAGTGAGCAGCGAGAGGAACCCTAGAAGGCAACCATTAGGTTGAAAACAACAGGGTCTGAGCTGACAGACAGTGGGGGTGAGGACCCCTGGGCACACCCGAGGGAGGGATGCAGCTCCCAGGTTTCTGTTGGGGCAGACATCCCGTGAGCGCCTTTCCCAGGCACAGCCTAGGCTCTGGGCTTGGCTCTTCCCGTAGCTTTGGGTCTTGGTGTCCTAAGCACTTGGTGTGGCATTTCTGGCCACACTGCATCTTAGGAGAGGCCAACTTTAGCAACTGGGACCAGAAGGTGCACCAGAGCGGTGGTCTCAGTTCTCACCCCTTCTCCTGTCACCTGCTTTGGCAGGCAGAAGATGTGTCTCTTTGTGCCTGGTGCCCACAGTGTTCATGCAGCCTACATAAATCCTCCATGGCAGCATTTTGGCCCCTGTCCCCCGAACACTTCCCCTCAGACCCAGCCCCTCTCTGAATCTATGTGTGAAGGGTCAAGTTGGGGAAAACATCCCGGGAAGGGAGGCCCCAGTGACACTAGAATGGAAGGCCCGTGAGAGCAGAGACTGTTTAGCTCCCCACTCCCCACCGGGCAGTTCCTGGCAATGGTGGGAATCCAAGAGATGATTGGCAGATGAGTATTACTTTCACCCTGATGCTGTGCTTCCAGTTTTACTTAGGCCAGGTCGGTGCTGCCTTCACCACTTCTGCCATATGGTCCCCGTCACTTCTCAGCTCCAGAAAGATGAGAAAGCCTTTCTGAGGCCTGCATGACTGGTGAATGGGGAAATCCAGCTGGACCGGGCAAACCAAGCTTTGTACCTTTGCTAATTCCAAGAGAAGCTACTGTTACTGCTTCCGCTCCTCCCAGACAACTGTAGGCCAGAGAACGTAAGTGACAAATGCATGTACAGAATAAGACCCCCCATTGGTGCCGGCCATTCCTTGAGGACCACAGGTAGAGGGAACAGATGACAAGTGGAAGTGGGTGGGTTTTGTTGGCTTGGGGCAGAGTGAAGGAAGATGCCTCCCAAACAGCCCTCTGGGGGCTTCTCTGTCTCTTCCACCATCTCTCTCACTGGCCTTGCAGCATGAGCTCCCCTCTCCATATTGCTTGAGGTTTGGAGAGTGAGGATATGACCATGAGTAGGGTGTTCACTCTTGAGGTTCTAGTGGAAAGACAGGAAAAAAAGGATGGATTTTCCTAAAACTAAACTGCATTTAGTATTTTTTCATAACTCATGTACATGAGCTTATTCTTTTTTTTTTCTGTTCTTTTTTTTTTCCCATAAAGTATGTCTTCTGTCCTATATCCTATACCCATGCCTTTCTCGGGCCAAGACTGCAGTTTATTTGGTAGTTTTCCACAGTGCATGAAGGCACGATGTGCTGTTAACTGTTAACATTACAAAGTTCAGCACACAACCGAAAATCCTTTTTCTCACATCTCCGCCAGTGGGAACATCCATTTCACAGGGCCCAGAAAACGGGCTGCAGGTTCTAGGTATGAAGGGGAGACCCCCTGAACCAGGTGGCCCCCGTTCTTACCAATGACTGGAAATAAAGTTCTGATTGCGGCCTCAATGATCTCGAGACGCTGATAATGATGAGCCAGCGGGCTCCTCTTCCTCTTTTGATGAAAATACTTCAGGGGGTACTTCACTGACCACCACAGCCCAACTATCAGGAAGAGACTCCCAGGGAGAGCGTGGCCCTTGAAGTTCGCCATCGGGGCTCTGGGGTGCCTGGAAAAGAGGGGAAGCTTTTAGGCGGCCAAATGAAGAAGGTGAATGATATCATGGCAGGAAATGCGATGCACGACTGAGAGTTCCAAGTCAGAAGCCGTCAGAAGAAGGATGTGCTCGTTCTCTTGAAACATAGAGATGCTGCGTCACTGCAGGCTTCTCTCCAGAGAGAGTCGATGCCAAGTGGATGCCGCTGCCCTGAGGCTTTAAAAACATGGGTAAATAAAAGGGGGTGGGAACCGGAGGATCGGTAAATATTGATGTCAGAGTAGAAAAGCCTTTGTAAACATAAAGGAGGGAACTAGAAAACATATTCACCGACACTGGCATTTTCTAGATCAAAAAGATCAGAAAGCAAAGGAGCCAGCATCATAATCCATGGGTATTTGTGTTGAGAAGTGGAGCTGGTGCCTTGGAATAAGAACACGCAGACTACAACCTAGTGAATGAGAAGGAGCAAGCAACCCACACAGTTGGCAGGGAGCTCCCTGCCGAGGAGCTCCCACCTTGGGGAAGTGAAAACCACGGGGTCACTTTGATCGAGGGCACAGTTTCAATACTTTCACACAAAACAGCAGCATTACAGGCTCATTACTTCAGACAGATCCCAGAAACAGGGACGGGGTTGGGGAGGGGCACTGAGCTGGCAAGGGCAGCCTTCCATCCCAGATTGCCAGGAGCAGGGGGGAGAGAGAGAGTGGGGAGCACGCACCTGTTACATTTAAGGTGGTGGGGTGGAGATCACGAATTTTTGAGGGCCTAACTCTTAAGTGGCTATTTTAAAAGATAGCCTGGGAAAAGCAAAGCCGGAATTTTGGGCGGGAAGCCTAAGCTCAAGGCCGGGTCTAAATGTCCAGACGTGGTGTGAGCAGGGCAGTCATCCTGTAAAGTGCGTGGGCAGCAATGTTCTCTTAGAGAGCCTTCATGGATTGGTGAGGAAGAAGTCCGCAGAATGAGCAAAGACATGAACACAATTCACAAATAATGCAAATTGATAATAAATCTCACTGTGGTTAAAGACATGCAAAGGAATGTGCAGCCTCATTTTCACCTAATTGGAATATATTTGAAAAAATTAGAGATCTGACGTAGCTCTAGTATAAATGAACATGGCCAATATGATTCAAATTCAGTCAAACTCAAAATGGTTTCTTTTATCCTAGTTACAGTAGCAAGGCTATGGGATCCGAATTATGAGTGTTAGCTAGACTTTATTCAGAAGGCAAATGATCACTTTTTCCCCATGGCCTGGATGGGGCTCTACAGAAATGGAGGGTGGGAGAAAAACAGCAGCCGATGGTGATCTAGAAAACACCACTTAGGAGGAGAGAGTGTGGGTGCTCCTCACGCTCTGCACCAGCCCTGGGCAGCGGGGTGTCCCTGTCCTCTGGCACCGGCTCCCTGTCAGGGCTGTTCTGTGCCTGATCCGTTTACAGTTGCGGTATCTGCCCTTCATCAAGAACTTTCGCAAGCTTTCAGAAAATGCTTATAGTTCTTAAAATGTCAAATAGCATTTGAAAGTTTACAATGAGAAGCAGCAGCCCCACGCTCCCTCCCTCCTCACCCCCCAGGGAAACCCCTTTACATTCTTTCTGCTGCTTTTTTCTGGTAATTACCTCCGTAATTCTAGTTCATTTGTGTGCACCCTGCCATCTGTTAATTTACTGTTGTCTGGCACTCTCTCTCAACTTCCTGGCGCCCTTTACCACCTCTCCCTTCACCGTAGTTACGACATACGCATTTACTGAAATCATTAGTTTCATTATTACTGCTGTATAAATCCGAAATCTTTGCCAGGGCCCACACGATCCTGCGCTCTCTCCCTGATCTCTCCCACCTGACTAGGTTGCTCTCACAAGCGCCACCCACTCCTGCTTCAGGGCCCAGCACCACCTGTTCTTCCCAGGACAGTTTTCCTTTGCTTGGGTCGCGGCTCAAATGGTTCTTCTCTGGCTACTTCATGGAAAATAGCAGACGTGTCCCCTAAAAGTCCTCTGTGCGCTCCCATTCACCCCTCCCCCACCCTCTCCCGGCAACCACCGACCTTTTTATTGCTTCCATCGTTTGGCCTTTTCCAGAATGTCAGATACACTTGGAATCATACACTATGCAGACTCTTCAGATTGGTTCATCTCTCAGTAATATGCATTTAAGTTTCCTCCAGGCTTTGTTCTGTTTTTTTGATGGCTTGGTAGCTTATTTAATTTTAGCACCAAATAATATTCTGTGGCCTGGATGTACCACAGTTCATTTATCCATTCACTTACTGAAGGACATCTTGGTTGCTTCCAAGAATTGGCAATTATGAATGAAGCTGTTACAGAGATCTGTGTGTAGGTTTTTGTGTGGACATGAGTTTTTATCTCTGTTGGGTAAATACCAAGGAGTGAGGTTGCTGGATCATATGGCAAGAATACATTTTGAAGAAACTGCCAAATTGTCTTCCAAAGTGGCTGTACTGTTTTGCATTCCCACCAGTGTGGACGAAACGGGGCTGCCTATTAACCTGACAAGCTCAGGGGAGGCCTGCAAGGCAGCCTTGCAGAGACCGCAAAGGATGGGCTGAAGTGGAAGGTTGTTAACTAAAAGCAGTTCCTGGCAGGCAGTCATGTCCTAGGCTGGTATTTTCCCCTGACAAAGGTCAGCCTTTACCTTAACTGAGCCTATTATCTTTTTGCATCTATGAGAACATGTCTTTGGAAGGTAAAGTCCCTTTTTCTGAACCTCTTGGGTACAACCGCTTCACCAGAGCTTCGACCACAAATCCCCTCCTGTCATTGTTATTGTGCGAATTGTTGACCGTGAACTATCCTGTGCCCACCTTTGTGAAAGAAGAATGTGTCTATATGATTTTACCTTTTATCCAGTCCCAGTCGTCCCCACCCCCACCGCTGCCGCTTTCACTGCCTCCCTGACCTACTGCCAATGTAACCCCCCTTTGTCTCTTCCTTTGATTGTAATGTATCAAATGAGGTGCTAAACAGCATTATCTCAAGACATTGAGGTTTTGCTTCCCAGCAATTGTCATCATTTTGGCTCAAATAAACCCACAAAAATTCCCTATAGGTTCCAACATCTCTTACAACATTAGCTATGCATCAGAGTTCCCGTTGTCCCACACTCTCGCCACCGTTCCGTGTTGTCAGTGTTCGGGATTTTGGCCTTTCTAATAGGTGTGTAGTGGTATCTCGCTGTTTTAATCTGCATTTCCCTAGTGACATAGGATGTGGAGCATCTCTTCATGTTTATACTTGTATGTCTTCTCTAGTAAAGTGTTAAGGTCTTTAGCCCGTTTTTAAATCAGATTATTTTCTTACGAAGTTTTAAGAGTTGTTGATTTTGAAAAACAATCTTTTATTAGATGTGTCTTTTATAAATATTTTCTATTAGTCTGTGTCTTCTAATTTTCTTTTTTTAGATTTTATTTATTTTTAGAGGGGAAGGGAGGGAGAGAAAGAGGGAGAGAAACATCAACATGCAAGAGATACGTCAGTCGGTTGCCTCTTGCACACCCCCCAACTGGGGACCTGGCCCGCAACCCAGGCATGTGCCCTGACTGGGAATCGAACTCACAACCCTTTGGTTTGCAGGCCAGCACTCAATCTACTGAGCCACACCAGCCAGGGCTGTCTTCTAATTTTCTTGATCTTTGTCTTTTGCCAAGCAGAAAATTTAATTTTAAGTAAGTCAGACTTATTTTTCTTTTTTCATGGATCATGTCTTTGGTGTTGTATCTAAAAAGGTATCACCATACCCAAGTGCATCTAGGTTTTCTATGCTATCTTCTACAAGTTTTATAGTTTTGCATACTACATTTAAATCAATGGTCCATTTTGAGTTAATTTTTGTGGTCAACATAAAAAAAAAAATTCCCTCTCAAGGTCATGTCTGTTATACTCCTTTTTTTTTTTTCTAGCCGGAAGTGCAGAAAAACCAGCTTTGCAAACCCTCCGTGCCCTTCCCCATTTTTCTGAAGACTTCCCTAAATACAGGCAGCGTCCTTATCTGCCTCTATGTCCACACCTGGCCCCACCCTTCCCTCTTACCTGATAGGAAATTCACATCCATAGGGCCTGCATCATGTCTGTCAGAACTACTTTTGAATTTACTTATGCTGTTTAGAGTCCAAATACCTTGACCTCATAGAGGAGAGGAGTGAGGGAGGGAGATTTCTCCATACTAAATTATTAGCTTAGTTTATTAGATTGGCTACATTATACAACATGTGGTAAAGATGTTAGGATCAGTTTTAGGATATGTCAGTTTTTATGAGGAGGCACAAGGCAATAACTAACCTCAAATGAACAATAAAAATTCAGACTTTGGCTCTGGTTGGGCCGCTCAGCTGGTTAGAGTGTTGCCCTGATACACCCAGGTGCTGGGTTTGATCCCCGGTCGGGGCATGTGAAAGAATCAGCCAGTGAATGCACCAGTGGTTGGAACAGCAAATCAGTGTTTCTCTCGCTCTAAAAAAAGTAATTAATTAAAATAAATAAAAAAATTTAGACTTCTAATAATTTGGATAACAACATTCAAATAGGCTAAGTCCTTGAGAACTCTAGCTTTCAAAAGTAATTTGAAAGCATGAAAAAAGTGAACACTGAAGGAGTGAGCACCCTGGTGTACAGAGAAAGGGGTGGGTGTTACACTGTAAAAAAACATTATTCTAAGGAAAATCCACAGGTAGGAAAACATTAGAAGGTGCCTCCGCAAAGACAAATTTCCTTTTAAATTTTAATACATTTATTCCTTTTTGATACCATATGAGACAATGTGGGTATGAAGGGAGGATTGAGTATTTTGGAGAGGCAGTAGCCTTAAGTTAAAGCTGGCAACCAAGAAGGCTAGCAGTTTGGTCAGATTTTCATTTCATGTCTAAAGAGACCTCTAGGAAAGGATGATAATCTGAGTAAGATATTCAATGTGCTTTTCCTTGTATTCCTTGTTTTCAACCATTTCCCCTACATACATTCTTTCTCTTTCTCACCTGAGGTAAGTGAAAGGGAAGACAAATTAAAGGTGTTGAAAAAGGAGGTAAGAGTAAGGGAGAGTGGGGAATGAGGAAAGGAGAGGAAAGAAGAGTCACAAAAGTAGATAGAGGAGCCCTGGCTGGTGTGGCTCAGTGGGCTGGAATGTCGTCTGGAAAACTGAAAGGTCCCAGGTTCGATCCCCGGTCAGGGCATATGGGTGGCAACTGATCAATGTTTCCCTCACACATTGGTGTTTCTCTCTCTCCATTCCTCTCCCTCTGAAATCAATAAATATGTCCTCAGGTGAGCATTAAAAAAAGTCTCTAAAAAGAAGTAGAGAGAAGAAATGGTGCAGAGGAGAGGAGAGATTATAGTTGATGCCATTTGTCTGGAGGTAAAAATAAAACTTCATATGGCAACTTTTCTTTTAACATAGCCCATATTTTCCCTTACTTTGGATGGGGAGAGTAGGAATTGTGAAGGAAGGGATGTGTCCAGATGAATGGGAGAGTCAAAAAGAAGCAGCCAGAGAAGTGAATTTTGTTTTCTGCCTACGCTTAGCAACCAGCTCTCTCCAACATCAGAACTGAGGACTCGGCTCTCACAGCAGGGCAAGAGTTAAAGCTAGTTTCTCCCAATCTGCGATGACAGCATCCAAAATATATGGGACTACCAAACCACACAACCTGGGCTCTACTGAGTCCCAGTCGTGCCTTTGACTTAGCAAATTATGGTTTGTCTCCACCATGGGGTATTATGTAACTGTTAAAAAAGTGAGTGAGAGCTGTACCAGCTGTTCTGGAAGGCTTTCCGTGAGGTAATGTTGGCTAAGATAAGCAAAATGGAAACCACCTCTTACAATACGATCCCATTTTGTGCAATGGTGATGATGTCCTGCTTTTATATATGCAAACGAATGTGGGTATCTCTTATATGAACAGGGAGGGAAAGCAATATGAAGAGTACTTGGAGAGCACTTCACGCTGTTCACTAAACATCTCTGGCTCTCTGTCTTCTAGACACTTGGTATGACTGAGCTGTGCAGCCCTCTTGTGATTGGGTGGGGTCTTGTGAGTTGTGAGCAAGAGGGACTTGTTATTTCTGGGCTGAAACACATAAACGTCAGTTCAAGACCCGTCCCCCACCCCAGAACACACCTCCCTCTGCTATGTCATTATCAGTGGTCTTTATGGCAGCTCCTCCATCAGCCTAGATCTCGGAGTGCGGCCCCCAGTGAGCCAGGGAGAAGGCAGAGCATGGGAGGAATGAAAAATTGATTGTGGGCTCTTTCCGTTCAGCAAAACCTAATGTGCTCCAAATGAAACAGAAGTAAACTTGGTCAACATGTTCTGGCTGGGACACTCAGGCTTCTGTAGTGTGTGTGTGTGTGTGTGTGTGTGTGTGTGTGTGTTTTAAGTATTGAAAAGCCTGATTAAATCCAAAGAAGCGGTTAGGTGCCTGACATGGTAGAAATTGTACCAAAAAGGTGCCCAAGAAAATTTTGGCAAATCCTATCTGAAACTGCCCCAACTGCCTGTTTTTCTACTTGACATCAGATCGACACATCTTTTCCTTTGACATGGCGCTCGAGTTCTGGCACTGCTGCCCTCCTGCCCTATCTGGTGGCACAGCCTGATGAAAATTCAGGGAACTGCTCTGTCACATCCCAAGGTTTGCCTGCAGGTCCACTGCTCTTCAGTGGTTCTCAACAGGGGCCTTTGGAAGTCTTTGGGTTGGCCCAGCTGGGGGTGGAGGTGCAGTCACTGGCACCAGGCGAGTCAAGAGCACGGCGCTGCCGACCATCACGCACAGGACAGTCCCCACAACAGAAAATTCTGCGGGCCCAGATCTTTATTTATTTATTTTTAACTTTTTTATCCTCACCCGAGGACATTTTTTTTTTTCATTGCTTTGAGAAAGAGAGGAAGGGAGAGAGAGAAACATCAATATGAGAGAGAAACACAGATTGGCTGCCTTCTCCTACGTGCCCTGTCTGGGGATCAAACCCACAACCTGGGTACGTGCCCTCACTGGGAATCGAACCCATGATGCTCCAACCAACTGAGCCACAAGGGCTAGGCCTGCAGCCCCAAACCTTAATAATGCTGAGGCCGTGAGACACTGCTCTGTTCCAGACCAGCTTCCTATCTTCCCTTTTTCCTGTAGGAAGCAGAGATCTGGCTGTCTTCCTTTTCTTGTTATTTATTTATGTCACTGTTTATTCTCAGAGTGTTCTCCCTTCAAAACTGTGTGTGGAGAGTAAGCCTGCTTCCCTACAGTTTTCTTCTTTGTTTTCTATATCCTTTTTTTAAAAATAACAGCTTTATTGAGATATAATTCACATACCATACAAGTTACGTCAAGTGTAAAATTCAGTGTTTTTGAGTATATTCCCTGAGCCGTGCAGCCGTCACTGTAAGTCCATGTTAGAACACTTTCATCACCCATGGCAGAGTACCCCGGCCTGTTAGTTGCTCCCCATTTCCTTAGTCCACCTCCCAACCCCCTCGGAGCCCTGGGCAAATACTCATCTACTTCATATCTCTCTGGAGTCGACTGTTCTAGACACTGCATATAAAATGAACTCTACACCTGGGGAACACCTAAGGCTCCACCCCTCAGTACGTAATACCTGCGACCAGACCAAAACCAAACCAAACCAAACCAAACCAAACCAAAACAAAACAAAAAACAAAAATGGCTCAAATGGGAGAATAGATCAAAGCCCCAGAGCCAATTCATCTAAGTGACCAAGAGACAGCCAACCTATCATATGCACAATTCAAAGCACTGGTGATCAGGATGCTCACAGAATTGGTTGAATTTGGTCCCAAATTAGATGAACAAACAAAGGCTACAATAAGTGAAATGAAGGAAAACACATAGGGAACCAATAGTGATGGGAGGAAAACTGGGACTCAAATCAATGGCGTGGACTGGAAGGAAGAAAGAAACAACCAAACAGAAAACAAGGAAGACACAAGAATTCAAAAAAATGAGGAGAGGCTTAGGAACCTCCAGGACATCTTTAAACGTCCCAACATTCGAATTATAGGGGTACCAGAAGGGGAAGACAAGTGGAAAACCTACTTGAACAAATAATAAAGGAGAACTTCCCCAATCTGGCAAAGGAAATAGACTTCAAGGAAGTCCAGGAAGCTCAGAGAGTCCCAAAGAAGTTGGATCCAAGGAGGAGCATACCAAGGCACATCATAATTACATTAGCCAAGATTAAAATGAAGGAGAGAATTCTAGAAGCAGCAAGGGATAAGGGCACAGTCACCTACAAAGGAGTTCCCATCAGACTGTCAGCTGATTTCTCAAAAGAGACCTTGTAGGCAAGAAGGGGCTGGAAAGAAGTATTCCAAGTCATGAAAGTCAAGGACCTACATCCAAGATTGCTCTATCCAGCAAAGCTTTCATTTAGAATGGAAGGGAAAATAAAGTGCTTCACAGATAAGGTCAAGTTCAAGGAGTTCATCATCACCAAGCCCTTATTATATGAAATGTTAAAGGGACTTATCTAAGAAAAAGGAGATAGAAAATAGGACAATAAAAAGACAGCAATCTCACAGATATTAACAACCACACCTAAAACAAAAGCAAACTAAGCAAATAAGTAGAACAGGAACAGAAACACAGAATGGAGATCACATGGAGTGTTATAACAGGGGAGTGTGGGGGGGAGGTACAGAGAATAAGTAGCATAGATGGTAGGTAGAAAATAGGGGGAGGGCAAGAATAGTGTGGGAAATGTAGCAGCTAAAGAACTTATGAAACATGGACATGAACTAAAGGGGGAAATGTGGGTGGGAGGGGGTGTGCTGGGCGGAGGGGAATGATTGGGGAGAAATGGGACAATTGTAATAGCATAATCAATAAAATATATTACAAAAAAATAATATGAATCCTACAATATTCGGTCTGTTGTCACTAGTTTCTTTCCCTCAGGCTGTTGTCAAGTTGCTCCCACGTCGTAGCGTGCATCAGCACCCATTCTTTTCATGGCTGATTCTTCATAGTAGGGATGTACCCCATTTATTGGTTTGCTAGGGCTGCTGTAATAAAGTGCCCCAGATGGGGTGGCTTAAAAACAGGAGTATTTTCTCAGTCTGGAGGCCGGAGGTCTGAGGTCAAGGTGTCAGCAGGTTAGGTTTCTTCTGAGGCCCCTCTCCCTGGCTTGCCAAGGGCCATCTTCTCCCTGCTTCTTCGAATCACCGTTCCTTTGCCTGCGCCTGTGACCTCTTGTCACCAGGACACCTGCCCTGTTGGGTTAGAACACTCCCTAGTGACTGACCTCATTGTCACTTAATCACCTCTGAAGACTTTATCTTTAAACAATAGGGTCACATCCTGAGGCACTGGAGGTTAGAGCTTCAACATATAATCTCAAGGGAAGGGGGACATAATTTAGCCCAACACCAGATTGTGTTTATCCAGTCATCAATTACCTGACATTTCCATACACTTTTATTGATTTGATTACTAAGTCACTCCAAAAGACAACTGGCAGGTGTATCAAAAAAGATACTTTATAACTGTACAAGAATAACAATTAAATTTTTTTTAAAAGATACTTTAAAGGTTTCAACAACCTTACTAACTATAATTTTTGTTCCTGGAACAGTTTTTCCTAATGTGTCTGAAAGGCACACTCGGGTGGTTTTAAATATTTTCATGGAGAGCACAGAGTGTTACAATTAAGGGAGGGCTGATTCAGCTCGGGGGAGACAGGAGAGAGATGATAGAGGGACGTGTCACTAAAGCTTCCTTGAAAAACAAGTCAACATGGGCAGTGCGGGTGGAGCTCCAAGCAGGCAAACAGTACGTGCGAAACCTAAGACGGGTTGCAGCCAGTCACCCATGTGGTCAGAGCTGAGCTGGATAATGTTGCTTAGTCCCTGTGCCCTAACATTCCCAGCTTCTTTCCCAAGAAGATGATAGGTCATTCTCCTCCCTGGGTGGACTGCATTAAACCCTGAGCTTGTATCAAATTGGGAATGAACAAAACAGTATGCTTAAAACTCAAATCAACCAGACATGGTGGTCCCACGTGCTGCAGAGTGTCTGGGAAGGGATTAAACCAACTCACAAATGGGTCTGAGGAGGGTGGAATTGCAAAAGATTTAAGTGAAGTTTTACGTAAGTTCGGGTGCACTCTACTTCTTAGATTTCCCTAAAGTGTCCTTTGGAGGGAAGTATAGTCGTTAACAGAGAGAGCGTGACCTTGGGAGTGGCAAACCCCAGCTCAGAGCTGGTTTGGCCACTGCTACTGGTAAGGCCTTCTACAAGTTCCCTAACCTCTCTGAATCTCAGCACCCCTCCCAAATCAGGGACAGTCACACCTGCCTCCGAGGGATCTTGTGAGGATTAACTGAACATACTCATGGCTGCCTAGGATGAGTGTTTTAATAAATACTGGTTTCCTTTCTTTGGTGCTCTTATACCTAGACCCACAGTTCACAGGGGAGAAACCTAGGCTTCTTCCTTAGAAATGTACGTATTGAACTAAGGCTGCTATCCTTTGCTTTTAGTAGCTGCCCTCCCCATAAAAGGGGGGGTGGGAATCACTGTTAAACCTTTACCTTCCTGGACAGTGGGATGTGTGTTTGGTCAGTAGGGAAGTAGGTTATGGGGAGAATGCAGCATGTTATTTTACTATCTGAATCTGTCCTTGCCAGCAGAAACACTCAGATGGTTTCTGGCCTGAGTTGACTTTGGAATGCACCCAGCCCTGCCTGACCAGGCTGTCTGTGACTCTGCAAACAACGAGGGCCATCCTCCGCCTTCTTCCCCGAGCTGCCCAGTATCAGAATGCAGAGGAGGCACCAGGAACCCTGCTGGAAGCCCTCTGTTGGCAGCAGGCTGGGGTGACTGCAGCTTAGTCCTGAACTTCCAGCAAGGTGTACCCCTGCTCTCCAGGCCTGCAGTATTGCAACTCTAGTCCATCGCTGTCTTCACGATTTGTCCGCTGCTACTCTCAGTGTTATTTTCTCTGTAGGCGTAAGACCAGAATAATAGTCTCAACCTTGTTCTGGTGTGAGTTCACGATGCTACTGAACAAAATTGCCACAAACAAGAGCTCATTTACCTCCTCAGTTTGGTTCCTCAGCAAAAATATGGTCTCATTCCTGCTTTTCTTTTTTTTCGTGTGAGCATTTTAAATACACGACTCTATGCTGGGTGCTGAGGAAATAATATAACGAAGAAGGAATGGTCCCTACACTCACAGAGGTTATAACCTAATAGAGAGCTATGTACTTGTGAAACGTTGCATGTCGTGACGTATACTCATATCAATCCTTGTGGATGTGGAAGAGCGAGTATCTGTCACCAGGGAATCTGAGAGGGCTTCACAGAGGGGCCTGGCATTTGAGCTGGGCCTTTCTAATGGCTTCTTTCACACTGTCATGAAAATTGGGCACTCTTACTAGAATCTTGAATTAAAGACTAAAGAAAAAAGCACTGGCTGGTGTGGCTCAATGGACTGAGTGCGGCCTGAGAACCGAAGAGTTGCCAGTTCGATTCCCAGTCAGGGCACATGCCTGGGTTGTGGGCCAGGTCCCCAGTAGGAGGCTCACCAGAGGCAACCACTCATTGATGTTTCTCTCCCTCTCTTTCTCACTCCCTTCCCCTCTCTCTAAAATTAAATAAATAAAATCTTTAAAAAAAGATTGAAGAAAAAAATCTTGTCTAAATATAATTACTTCTCAAGATCTAATAAAGAACACTGGCCTCTGAGTTAGAAGATGTGGGTTCTAGTCCAAGTTCTGCTATGAACTCTCTCTGTGACATTGAGCAAGATATGTGACCTCACAGATCATAATTTCTTTGTTGAGTGGGTAGTTGGGAAAATGTAATCTCCAGGGTATTTCCTAGTTCTACAATACCTTTCTTTCTTTGCTCCTATCACATTACAGAAATGAAATGAAATGAAAAATGAAAAGAACTTAAAGTTCAGGCATGGTGCGGGGGAACAGGACGCAGTGTTCAGAATCAGCAGCAAAGAAGCAGTTCCCAGGTGCCACTTTGGCATGGGTTCGAACAAAAGGGGCTTCGCTGGACTTGACAGGTTGGCTGACTTTTCAAGCAACGAGGGGAAAAGGTTTAATATGCATTTCCTTCTTTCTCTCCTCTTAGTGAACTTGTTTAGCACTCGAATCAGGGAACAAGACAGATGCTGGGCCTTCCGCTTCACTCACCAGCCCTTGTCATGTGCAAGCTGTTCCATACATTTCCCGTAGACCAGTTTTTGAAAACTCATCACTCCCTTAACCTGAGTTCACCTAACTCTGGGTGAAGCTTTCCTCCCACTCATTAACATAATTGAAACTGTAAGGCATCACTCACCTCAATTTCCTCTTCCTCACCTACAAATTCATACGTATCCACACCCATTCTTCTCTTCAGAGTCACCGCTCCTCTTACAGGCCAATTCTTCCTTCAGCTGTGCCTTTGGTTGCATCCGCCACACCTGTGTCCTCTGGGCCACACTTCTGTTGATCCTGAATGTCTCCCACCCTTTTGCCTCTTCCCTTCAACTATGACTAAGCCTAAGACTTTGTCACACAAAATGAAAGAAACAAAAATCGACGTTGACCCTGGATCTCCTAAGAGCCACCATGTATCCCTCTTCCTGTGTACTATTTCAAACATAAAATAACTAACATACATCGAAGGTATAAAGAATAATTTAACAACTGTGTCCCAACAGGGACCCAGCTTAAGACATAGAACGCTACTAACATCTTTGGAGCTTCCTGTTGATCCTCTTTCATGGCCCCCCCAACTTCCCCCTAAGAAGTAACCATCATCCTGAATTGTGTGTTCAGCATCCACTTGCTTCTGTGTTACTCTCCACTGCATCTGTTTACTGCATCTGTTTACTGCATCTGTGATCTCCAAGCAACATAACTTTGTAAATTTTGAAACTTCGTATATTTACTCAAAACATGTGGATCTTTGTCTTACCATCTCCCCTAGTTAAGAGTCAATAAACACCTTTGATCAAAGGTTTATTTATATTATAGATAATGAAAAACAATTTCTAATATTAGAAGCTATTTGAAACATCATGAAATATTGAACTCAATTACCATTAAGTGGGGTTTTCTTTGGATAGAAAGGAATTTTGGTGATTTTGTGTAATGCAACAAAATACTGTCAAAATCAGTTCAGTTTCTTGAAAAAACCTAGAAAGACAATTTCTGTTTTTGTTCAGTCCTCCCTCTCCACCGCCACACTGAGTTGGCCTGGGTTCTAGTCCAAGTTCTGCTATGAAATTGTATTTGTAGATGTCAATAAATGCCTTCCATATTGTTTCATCCAGTGGACATCTTTAAAATCTTATCTTAGGAGGCCTCACTTTGCTCTTGCTATTGCCTCCACCTAGTATGTTCTTGTCAATTTTCTGGCTCGCTTTTACTTGGTTTTCAATACATGGGCCTTGTCTCCTACAAAAAGCCCTCGGGGAACCGTGGGATGGGCCAGGAGCCCCACCTCTGTGCTACTACAGTACTTTATATATAGCCTGATTTTATCGCTTACCTTGTCATATTACAATTATACATTTACATGTCTTACTCACTAGACTTTTGGCTCCTCAAAGGTAGACCTTATCTGCTTCATCTTAAACTTCCTATGGCTTAGCTTGACATATAATAATAGTTCTTCATCTGATATGACCCGATGCAGCTTAGCCTTAATCCTGAATCATGAGGAAACTATCTCCTAAATCCAGTCATTAGTAAGGTTGTTGCTACCATTACTTTTTCATATACTTTTTAGAGCTACACGAGTCTTCGAAAGATTGTCTAGTATTATGCTCTTAGTCTGCCATATGGGTAAGCAAAGGAATATCTGAAATCATAAGACCAATATAGAATAGCATCCTGGAGTATCAATTTCAGCTAAAGATTTTGGGGAAAATGATTTTCATGTTAAAACAGACAGGGATGTATTTGGGGGCAGCATACATTTTTAAGCACTGAGAGAGTCCTCAGCTTCCTCCAGGCTGCTCTCCTCCAAGCCCCCATGTCATGAGAGCACACATTCTATGGTAGCATTTGAGGAGCACTAATCAACAGATTGTTGCTTTACATTGTAGTTTAATTGTTGTCTAGAGCCTTCCGTATAAAAATAAACAGCCCCAGTGAGACCAAAGCATGGAAACAATCTCAAAAACAGCCAGAAGGGAGAGATTTTTTCATCCTGGGCTTGGATTGGGTGTGAAAAGGTGCCTGCCTGATAGGCAGGGCAGGAGTTCTGAAATTAGTGCATCCCTGTGCTTTGTACAAACTATTTCAGATATGGGATCAAGGCAGGGGAGAGGAGGCAGGAAAACAATGTCAAATAGAACAAGGAGAAGGCTTGGATCAAAGGAGGGGCCAGATCAAAGTGAGTGGAAGGAAGTGAAGGGCAGTACAGGTGAGGTGTGGGACACGAGGAAAGAAAAGATTCCAGATAGAACTGGGGTTAAAGATGGGACTGGATGCAGGGTGTTTGGTGATAACCTAAGGCATCATTATACCTTTAGTAGAAAGATATGGGGAGGTTTCACTGCTGGAAATTGTACCTGGATCCTGGTAGTTTGAGAACTTCCTAGTGTGTTTTCTTAGAGCTGTTGTGCACATCAACTTTGAGAATGAGGTCACATCATCCAAGAGGAAGTGACGTAAAAAGATGGAGAAGAGCCCTGACTGGTGTGGCTCAGTGGGTTGGGCGTTGCTCCAAGGGCCCTAAGGTTTCTGGTTCAATTCCCATCTGGAGCACATTGATGTTTCACTCCCTCTTTATCTCTCCCCCTCTCTCTAAAAATAAATAAATAAATAAATAAATAAATAAATAAATAAATAAATAAATCTCTAAAAAAGATAGAGAAGAAACAGAAGAAATAGCAAGGGGACAAGTAGAAAGGGCTAATTTGAAATGGGTAATGGAGTCTATTTAATTCAAGGAACATTTGAGCAGCACTTATTATGTATCAGGCATTGTTCTTGGACTTAGAATCTAGGTGATAAAGGAAGAGAGATAACAAGACTGAATCTCAGCCTTCAAGGAGTTTGCAAGTCTTCTTAGAAGGTGTCTGAGAAGGAAAAGCCAACAATAGAAAATCCAGTATCTAGTGCGCAGGCTTTCAATTAAGAGGTCTTCGGAAGCTACACCAGGAATCATTCCTGTAACACACATCATCTGGCGTAGCCATGTGATCTAAAACTCTCCCAGCAAAAAGTGACGAATCACCCTCAGGGTTTCATGATCACAAGTCAGAGTGCATGAGGGAAAAATGATATGGATTTGACAGTGAACTTCAAGGACAGAAATTTCCTTCCAGAATCTTTTATTTTTATTTCTATTGATTCTAGAAAGAGGGGACGAGGGAGAAGGAGAGGGAGAGAAACATCAACACAAGAAAGAAACATCAATCAATTGCCTCTCGCAGGCACCCAGACTGGGGACTGAACCTGGGCACGTGCCCTGACTGGGACTCAAACCAGCGACCTTTGATGACCGGATGACGTCCAGCTAACTGAGCCATACCGATCAGGGCTCTCACACACTCTCTCTCTCTTTTTAACAGAAAGGAACTCAGTCTTCATGGAAGCCTTCTGATGGCTTCCATGCCACGGACAGAAAAAGGACACACAGAGGAGCGCAGAGGCTCCAGGTGCTTCCAAGTGGGCAGAGTCAAGAACAGAATTCTGACTTTGAACCTGAGACCGCCACTTACCTGCCTTAAAACAGGAACCTCCACTAGGAAACAAATCATGTACTAAATAAATTTAAGTTATTAGTGGCCTTTTCTCAAACAGGAATAAATGGCTAGGGATGGGAACTTTCTAATGAGAAACTGGTCATACTAGAAAGCTGCTGGAGACATATGGTAAGCACCAAAAACCTTGCTCTGCCTGGGCACCCTGCCATGGAGCACACTACTCTACAAACAGCGTTCTAGCACACCATTCTTTTTTTTTTTTAATATGCGATTCTTAAATATGGACATTTGAATAAAGCTCTCAACATGAAAGACAAAAAAAAAAAAAAAAAAAAAAAAAAAAAAAAAAAAAAAAAAAAAAAAAAAAAAAAAAAAAAAAAAAAAAAAAAAAAAAAAAAAAAAAAAACAGAAAAAGGGAATTTGAAAATTAACAGACACTGCAGACTGCTGAATAAGATGCAAAATATAGAAAAAAGTTAACAGTCTCAGAGAAATATGAGAAGATACTGCATCCATGATATAAACACAGTATGCTATAAGATAAAACATTTGGAAAGCCCCTGCCCAAATAAAACCCTTGTGAATTAAACATATAATGCTAAAAATGCAAGCATTTAATAGAAGGGGTGGAAGATTTATTAGAACTAAAAGACAAGAGGGTTTTTTTTTTTTAATGGTGCAGAAACAATAAGAAGCAGGACAGATCCAAGAGATCCAGCTTCTAACTAGTTAATGTAGGTTTCAGAAGAAAACCACCCAGAGCTGCAGAATATGAGTTTTAAATGGAAAAGGACCTTAAAGTACCTGGAACAATGACTGAAAACCTCTGTCACCAACTAACAGCATCATGAAATATCAGAACCCGAGGAATAAAGAAAACCCTACAAACTTCCAGAGATTAAAACAAAATCCACAGGATCAGAACTCAGAATGGCACCGGCTTCTCAACAGCACTGTAAGAAGGCAGAAGAAAATGAAACAGTGCTTTCAAAATTCTCAGGGGAAATGATTTCCAGTTAATATTCTCTAGCCAGCCAAACCAAGTGTGAAGGAAGAAAATCTGCATCTTGAATGTACAAGGTCTCAAAAAGCAGCCAGGTCTTGTGGGGTCTGAATTTTGTATAATTTTGGGAGTGCTCTTTAAGGAAAAACCCTATAAACTTACAAATACAAAATTGGGTGTGAAAGTGAATATTTACTCAGATTGGGAAAAGAAATCACAACAGTTGGAGCCATGCAGGCTCAGGACACTTTCTTTTAAAATCCCTTTAGAAAATTTACCCGAAATGTTTCTTGGTGGCAGCCTGGCTTCCGCCCCCCCCCCCCCCCCCCCCCCCCCCCCCCCCCCCCCCCCCCCCCCCCCCCCCCCCCCCGGGCCCCCACAGCTCGCAGCGGGTTTTCAACGCTCACAGGAGCCCACAGCGCTATCAGCTCCAGGACAAACCTGCCTCTGTCTCCACGTGCCTTTTCTCAGGAAGCTGTGCTCAGCAAAACCAAGGAATGAGAAGGCATAGAAGCCCAAACAGGAATCCAGTGCATTTCACAGGGTGGTCTCCAGGGGGCTCGGGGCATCGCGAGGGACTCCGAGAAGAATAACCAGTCCCGGAGAATGGGGGCCAATCAGGGATGTTTCCAAGAGAGAAAGAAATCAAACTGGCTACTCCAGTTTTAACTCTACTGAGAGGAATTTTACCATCCTGACAAAGTTTGAACAAGAGCTGATAATGAGTACTCAAAAATCTAAGCAACTGAAGAAGATGAAGCAATCACTGACTTCAGGGGACAGAAGAAGGTTGTATGTGAAAGGAAGTGTAAAAATCATGGCTTATCATATGGCACAGTTGTGCATAATATTTGCAAAGTCATAATAATGTAAACAGTGAATAAACATTGCTATATCAAAAAAATAGAATGTAACCATATTGGGACCTTGCAAGAAATGGAAGTGAATATGAGATAGAATAATGGGGTATAAAGAAGTGAAATCCTCATCCTCCAAGGTAAGAAGTCAACAGATATTATCTAGAGCTGGGAAAAGAAAAAGAAATAGTAGCACGTTGTTTGGAAATATGGTGGAAAATAGGAGAAAAACATAACCCAAAGCATTACACGTAGTTGCCTCTAGGGGGCAGCTCAGTATAGACTCCATAAAGACTTGAGGACTTACTCTCTAAAACTGCATGCTTGTTAATGTTGACCAAAAGAGAAAATGTAAGAAGTAATACCTCAAGAGGAGTGACACAGAAAGTTATTGGAAATAAAATGAGGAGCCCCTGCTAAAGGACCCCTAAGTCAGTGTTTTGAAAATCGGGCTCCTGCGATCATGCATATTTCAATCACCCGGATTGCCAGTTTATTATTCAAGAGTGATAGACCTATTCCAGACCTAAAGAGTCTTTCTTTCTTTCTTTCCTTCTTCCTTCCTTCCTTCCTTCCTTCCTTCCTTCCTTCCTTCCTTCCTTCCTTCCTTCCTTCCTTCCTTTCCTTCTTTCTTTCTTGTTGAAAGGAGAGAATTTTATTTTTTTAATTATGTTTTATTGATTATGCTATTACAATTGTCCCACTTCTCCCCCTTCATTCCCCTGCACCCTTCACACCCCCTCCCATTCACATTCCCCCCTTTAGTTCATGTCCATGTTTCATGAATTCTTTAGCTTCTACTTTTCCCACACTATTCTTGCCCTCCCCCTGTCTATTTTCTACCCACCGTCTATGCTACTTATTCTCTGTACCTTTTCTCCCCTCTCTCCTCCTCCCACTCCCCTGTTGCTAACCCTCCATGTGATCTCCATTTCTGTGGTTCTGTTCCTGTTCTAGAAGTTTGCTTAGTTTGCTTTTGTTTTAGGTGTGTTTGTTAATATCTGTGAGTTTGCTGTCTTTTTACTGTCCTATTTTTGATCTTCTTTTTCTTAGATAAGTCCCTTTAACATTTTATATAATAAGGACTTGGTGATGATGAACTCCTTTAACTAGACCTCATCTGAGAAGCACTTTATTTTCCCTTCCATTCTAAATGAAAGCTTTGCTGGATAGAGCAATCTTGGATGTAGGTCCTTGACTTTCATGACTTGGAATACTTCTTTCCAGCCCCTTCTTCCTGTAAGGTCTCTTTTGAGAAATCAGCTGACAGTCTGATGGGAACTCCTTTGTAGGTGACTGTGCCCTTATCCCTTGCTGCTTCTAGGATTCTCTCCTTCATTTTAATCTTGGCTAATGTAATTATGATGTGCCTTGTTGTGCTCCTCCTTGGGTCCACCTTCTTTGGGACTCTGTGAGCTTCCTGGACTTCCTGGAAGTCTATTTCCTTTGCCAGATTGGGGAAGTTCTCCTTTATTATTTGTTCAAATAAGTTTTCCACTTGTTGCTCTTCCTCTTCCCTTTCTGGTAGCCCTATAATTTGGATGTTGGGATGATTAAAGATGTCTTGGAGGTTCCTAAGCCTCTCCTCATTTTTTTGAATTCTTGTTTCTTCATTCTTTTCTGTTTGGTTGTTTCTTTCTTCCTTCTGGTCCACTCCATTGATTCGAGTCCCAGTTTTCCTCCCATCCTTATTGGTTCCCTGTGCGTTTTCCTTCATTTCACTTATAGTAGCCTCCATTTGTTCCTCTAATTTGCGACCAAAATCAACCAATTCTGTGAGCTTCCTAATCACCAGAGCTTTGAACTGTGCTTCTGATAGGTTGGCTACCAGTGCTGTGAGCTCTGCATCTGATAGGTTGACCACCTCCTGGTCTCTCAGATGAATTAGCTCCAGGGCGCTGGTCTGCTGTCCCTTTTGAGTCATCCTTGGTTTTGTTTTTTTTGTTTTTGTCTGGTCTCGGCTGTTACATAGTGAGGGGTGAAGCCTTAGGCACTCACCAGGGTGGGGCAGCCCAGTGGCTGGGTTGTGATGCTGGATGTGGGGGTGGGGCCCGAGAGGGAACAATGGCGCTTGTTCCGTGCTCTTTTGCGGATTCCAGTCCCTTTAGCCTCTTTCCCCAATCAATTTGGGCCCTTCTGGTGCTTATGTCCATGTGGGTGGGCCTGCACACGCTCCAGGACCCTGTGGGTCTCCCCAACGAACTCTCCTGTGAGGCTGGGACTCCCTCCCAGCACCTCAGCCCCTACAAGTATTTTCAATGGGTGCTTTTATTCTTCACTTCCCAGTGCTGGGGCCCTGTGTCCTGCAGTCTGTCTTGCTGCCCTTTCCCACCTGGTTTATCTGTGTGTGAATGTATGTCCGAGGTCCGCCGCCTTGTGTGCCCAGCTTGACCTCCTTGTGTTCGGCAACGCCACCGCCTGTGCGCCTGGAGTGACTGTGGGCCTGGGACCACCACTGGCTTATCCTGCTGTGTTCTGACTCTGCCGGCCACGGACTCCACCCCTCTTACTGGTCTAGGTGAATCGTTGCTGTCGGACTCCCAAACAATTCAATTTTCTCTCTGTCCTGGTTGGGTTTTTTTTTTTTTTTTTGTTCTATATTTTTGTTGTCCTTAATCTTGGTTGTGAGAGGAGGCACAGTGTGTCCACCTACACTTCCATCTTAGCCGGAAGTCCAAGAGTCAGCATTTCTTGGGGTGGGATTCAGAACCTATCATTTAAAAAAGTTCCTCTAGATCCACTGCATATCATACTTTTCAGTAAACCAAAAGCAGAATAAATAAATAAACAACCCAAAAGCCTATGAGAGACAAAGAGTCAATGACTATGAAACGCAGTATGGAGACTCTGCTAGGTGCCCACCCAGTCAATATCCACTCTCCCTTCTTCCTTAGTAACAGAACCCCCCCTCCCTCCCCCACCCTACTTCGCTGTGCTGGCAATGCGTCTGACACAACAGTCAACTTTTGCAGGCTCCTTTACAGTTAGGAGTGGCTACGCGACACAGTTCTTACGTGACTGAGGTGTAAGAAGTTGACTGGGTGGGGCTTTCAGGAAATATCTTATTATTATTATAAAAAAGGACAGAGGCAGCCAGGACGTGCCTTCCACCCTCCTGAGGAAGACAGGAGAGTCACCTGTCTCCCAGCACGGGCGAGAGCGGCACGCGGCGGGCGGGGGTGCAGGGGACAGAGGCAGTGGTCCCAGCCCTGGGCTCCTCAGCTCCAAACATCTTGTTATTTCGGAAAAACAAACTCCTTACTAAAGTCGCTGGGGTAGGGTTGTCTGTTGCTCTGGCTGAATGAAATTATAATGACATCTCACACTTGTTTGAATGTTTATTACATAGGTTCTTCTATCTTGTGAGGAATTTAATGTGCAAAGTGTTACAAACAATAACATGCAACCCCTAGAATTAATAAGTTAATATTTCTTCATATTTGTTTTTAGATTTAGATTTTTATTTATTTATTTATGTTTTTAGAGAGGGGGAAGGTGGGGAGAAAGAGAGGAAGAGAAACGTCGATGTGTGAGAGAAACAATGAACAGCTGCCTCTCACAGGCCCCCAAGCAGGAACCTGGCCCACAACCCAGGAATGTGCCCTGACCAGGAATCAAACTGGTGACCTTCTGGTTTGCCGCAGGCCAGTGCTCAAGCCACTGAGCCGCACCAGCCAAGACTGTTTCTAGATTTTTTTATTTGAACGAGATCATTCTTATCTATTATGAATATTACAGATAGGACTAAAGTCACCTTTTCTCAACACCTATATTCCTATTATTCTTCCGACCCTGGAAGCAACTACTGGATAGACATGGAACACATCTCACTGAGCAGCTACTCCAAGCACTGTGCTGGGAGTAACACAGTGAGCCAGATGGACGGGCTCTTCCCCTGTGGAACGTGGAGCCCAGGAAGAGTAGAAGGATCTGCAGACACTGGAGTGCTGGATTCGGGGAGGCTGGGGTCTGCTGTCACAGACCCCCAAAGCAACAGAGTCAGTCAAACTAAACCAGTTGATTCACATATCTAGGAAATCCTCAAGGGACCACGTGCCAGCGCGAGAAACCTAGGTTTTAGCTGTACTTCTTCAGCAAAGCAGATTTGGGGGAAGCAACATGAGGTACTTTCTGAATCTTCCCTGAATCCACTTTTCTTCTTTGGAAAATAAGAAGACTGGGCTTGGTAATCTTTAAGGCTATCCTCAGCTCTACAATAATTTTGTGACTACATTGAACAATGGTGGGCATGAAATACACTAAACAAATCACAACTCCTCACCCCCAGATTAAACAAACAAACAAACAAACAAAACCACCCTGGAGGGGGCTGTGATATAATGGAAGAAGTTCTGCTTCAAGTCCTGGCTACCACTTAACAGATGCATATGCCCAGGCAAGGGTGTATCAATAGATCAATATCTCTAAGATTCAATTTCCTTATTTACGAACTCGGCTGTTTCTCTTCCCTCACAGTGCTGCTGTGGAAATCTCCTGTACTCTGTAAAGCCCCCTTATGATTCAATACCAACAAGATATCAAAAATGCTTATACTATCTAAATTCTGCAAAGGAGTTATGTGGGTGCACTTTGACACCTTCAGTTTAATTCATCACATAAACCTGACAGATCTTTTGAGTTTCCTTCTCCCTTGCAGCCCATTTTATTTTTACACAAGAGAACAGACAAGAGAAACAGAAACAGCTAAAATTCAAATCATCCCTGTTTGTTTCTAGCCCCAGGAAAGGCTTGGAGGGCAGTTAAAAGAGAACTTGAGTTCAAATAAGTGTGGGGATCGCAGCTCTTCTTACATTCACTATTGCACAGTCTTGTGAATAATCCAGGTTTTGTTTTATGAACTGTCTGCAGAAAAAAGTCTTGAAATGAACTGTGTTTATAGACACAGTCATTAGTCAATGACACACAATCATAAAAAGTTTTGCAATAACAGGAACCTTGGCCCTGGGTGTGGCTCTATAGATGGCAGAACTGCCCCTCTCCCTTCTAACCAGCGGATGCGTTTGTGGAAAAGAGATAGACCTTCGATTACAGCCAACCTAGCTAACACCTGTACTTTGATCAGTTAGGCCTGGCACCAGAGGCGGACTTGAAGGTGGTGGGGAGATAAGAAAGACATCTTTCTTCCTCTTCACCCATTTTCTCCCCAGCCCTTGCCAAACTGTGACTATCTCCAAGTCCTATTGGCTGAGATTCAGCAAGAGACACAACCAAGGACGTTTTGGGGAAAACGCGAAGTGGAGTAACTGGTGCTGAAGGGGAGATTCAGTGGCATCAGCTACTCTGTCACAATCGACACCCACCAGATGGGTGAGGGAGGAACCCGCAGAATACAAGGAAAAATGTATCTAGAAGATAAGTAACCAGCGGTACTGTTTCCACCTCCCATGGACGAAGTGAAAGGAAATCAAAGCTCCTTAAAAAAGGAAATTGCACACCCGGCTCCCAAAATACCAGAACATCTAACACACGACCAGAAACCACTCCTCACTGATAGGTCAGGTACTCTCTCCTGTGAAACCAAGGGGCCGAACTCGATGAAGCCGTCATATCAACTCCATATCTGTTCCAGAAACACCGGAACAGAGGGCAAGCATGTCATTATTAAGCCTATAAAGGCTCGGACACAAGGAACTCAGTCTGAAGCCCGCTGGCCTGTATTCACAGTGTAGTGCCTTCCTGCCCTCCCACCCCCTGCCCGTGGCATTGCACATCTGTTTCTTATGAACACTAAGCCATACCACCCGCTAAAATGAATGTAAAAATACAGGTAAATTTCTCAAGCCACTTGGTGAGTCAGGCAGAGTGAAGGGCGGGGCAGCGGGACAAATGGTCAGGGAAGAGGAGGGCAATGGTAGAAACGGAGGGACCGCGTGGGAGGGAATGTGAAGAAAATGGTCATTCTGTGACTTTGAGAAGAGGTGCCCGGCTAAATTTAAAATTGATCTCTTCCGTAAAGCCACAGGGTTCCTTTACTGAAACACAAATGTTCCTTACGTCTACCGCTGGGTCACTTCTCCTCCAGACCCAGGAAGGGTCACCTGCCCCTATTTTTAGGTCTCATGCACACCTCTCCAACCGCCGCTAATCTCACCTCCTCGCTCCTGGGATCTGTATCCGCTGGCCTATTAGCGGAAGCGGAATAATGGCTCAGGAGACCATCAATTAATCGCCTTACTTAGTAGATTCCAGGCTTCCTGGCCGCAGGACGGTGTCTGACCGGTGACTTTGTGGATGGGAGCTAACAGGGACAGGCAGCGGGGCCCACCGTCCTGCGTAGCCCACCGTCAGCAGCTTCAGGCTTCCGGGCCTGACACAGCCATCGCCGCCCGAGGGTTCTCTACTCCTCCGGGTGGGACGGACGGCAGGGGCTTTACACTTCGAAGCTCTTCTTACGCGGCAGCACCGGCAGCCTGACCCTCCAGGGATGCACCACATTCATTCCAGGGCCCCGGGCGATCCGAAAGGAGAGGGACAAGGTGGGAGCTTCCCCAGCCTTGAACCTTCTAGCTCTTCCCGCCTGTGCCTGGTCCGAGCCCCCTCCCCGCCGCATCCTTCTGCGTCCGAGCTTTCCTCCGGGTCCGAGACCCCTCCCCCTCTGTGCCCCTCCCCACCGTCCAAGTCCCTTGCCCACTGTGCGCATCTCACCTGTGCTTAGCGCCTCCGAGAGATCTGCTGGCCGCGCGTCCTCTGAGTGCTGGCGCCGACGAGCAGGTGCGAGCGCTCCACCCTCAGGGGCCGAGCCACTAGCCCGCCCTCCCCGCCCCTGCGCGCGTGCTGTGCCTTCTTTTCAACGCCTTCACTTTTCTCCACGCCCCTGACCACCAGCTGACGTGTTCCCTGGCCCTGGACACTCCCCAAAGTGTGCGCTCCGGCAAGGGCCGGTCCCTGCGCACTCAGGACAGACTGAGACCAATAGTGACCTCCTAAGATGCAGAGCAATTACAGAGCCTGGGAGGCGTGGCAAGGACTCGGGGCAGAGGCTTTCCTAAGGAAGACTGGCTGTGTCACATCCTGGACCAGAACCCAGTTTTGCAGTTTAAGCTTGGTGCCACATGGGTTTGCTCGTTCCTTCATTCGTTCATGCATGCATGCATGCATGCATGCATTCATTCATTCCACAAATCTGCCACATGCTAGGCAGGCACAGTTCTAGGTGCGGGAGAGAGCTGCGAAGGAGAAGTCCCTGCCTGGAAGGAGCTGCTTCCTGCTAAGAAATGCATGAATTTCTTTGTAGCATCACGTGGTCTCAATGCTCTCATCTGTAAGTTAAGGGTTGGCCTAGCTGAATCGTTTCCTACCCTGTTGCTCATAACCCCCTGTGGAAGTAGAAGAATGCACGACCCAAGGCTCCAGCTCAGACCGATTGATAAGAATCTGGGAGGAGTGCTGGCAGATGTGCTTCTTATCGGCCCCTGGTGACCACAGGAGGTCAGGGTTGAGAACCTCCCCTCCAGGTCTCTGAGATGCCTTCCCACTGATCTGTTGTTGAGGGCGCTAGACACGGAGAAAGCCTTTGTGGAAGAGATGCTGTACATAGGTTTGAAAAAAAGAGGATATACATTAGCAGGGTGAAAGGGAGGGGATCCCAAGTGCAGCTTCTTTTGATCAAGTAGCTTTTCTTTTCTATAAAGTCAAAGGAAGGCATTTTGGAGGGCAAGGCATAAACTGGAGCAAATCTCCTCTATAAAAGAGTGAATGAAGCCTGATGGAAGGAGATAATGGCAGAGAGGCACCCAGAGCAGTTAAAAGGCTAATCGAACCACACATTCCAGATGGAAAATGTGCCAGAGCCAGAGCCAGAGCCTGGAGAGTGCCTCTCTAATTTCTCATCACCTTGGGAACTCATTCGCCTGCCTGCCCGCATCCTGGCACTTGCTCACACCCATCATTCTTTAAATGGATGAGGAGGTGGAGTCCCAGATGCCTGGGAAATCCTGTTCCTTGTCGCCAGATTGCTGCTACGGTCAGGCTTTCTGTCTCTCTCTTTTTTTAAATTATATTTTATTGATTATGCTATTACAGTTGTCCCATTTCTCCCCCATCATTCCCCACCCTTCACACCGCCTCCCACCCACATTCCCCCCTTTAGTTCATGTCCGTGTGCCATAAGTTCTTTAGCTTCTACTTTTCCTACACTATTCTTGCCCTCCACCTGTCTATTTTCTACCCACCGTCTGTGCTACTTATTCTCTGTACCTTTCCCCCCTCTCTCCTCCTCCCACTCCCCTGTTGCAAACCCTCCATGTGATCTCCATTTCTGTGGTTCTGTTCCTGTTCTATTGTTTGCTTAGTTTGTTTTTGTTTTTATTTTAGGGGTGGTTGTTAGTAATTGTGAGTTTGCTATCATTTTACTGTACATGTTTTTTATTTTCTTTTTCTTAGATAAGTCCCTTTAACATCTCATATAATGAGGACTTGGTGATGATGAACTCCTTTAACTTGACCTTATCTGAGAAGCACTTTAGCTTCCCTTCCATTCTAAATGACAGTTTTGCTGGATAGAGCAATCTTGGATGTAGGTCCTTGACTTTCATGACTTGGAATACTTATTTCCAGCCCCTTCTTGCCTACAAGGTCTCTTTTGAGAAATCAGCTGTCAGTCCGATGGGAACTCCTTTGTAGGTGACTGTCTCCTTATCTCTTGCTGCTTCTAGGATTCTCTCCTTCATTTTAATCTTGGCTAATGTAATTATGATGTGCCTTGGTGTGTTCCTCCTTGGGTCCACCTTCTTTGTGACTCTGTGAGCTTCCTGGACTTCCTGGAAGTCTATTTCCTTTGCCAGATTGGGGAAGTTCTCCTTTATTATTTGTTCAAATAAGTTTTCCACTTGTTGCTCTTCCTCTTCCCCTTCTGGTACCCCTATAATT